>JASANE010022921.1:0-30145 GCA_030248225.1 Trileptium ribeirensis
CATAGTGTAAATTTACTTAATCTATGTAATACTATAGAATTTAAGTGAAATCAATAAAACGCTGTCAACAGTGTTCTTGGTAACGAACTGTTTTTAATGCTAAATATTGGAGTAATGTCGTAGTTTATCTCACTTGCAGCTCGGAAATATGCTGGAAAGTAGAACCTGGAGTAATTTTTTTTTTCAAAATTGGAGGAAGCAATATTTTCCAGGTTGCCTTAGAAATAAGAAATATCACATGGCTAGTAACTCAACAAGGTGAAGAGAAAGGTGTTGAAATTGCTTTTTCAACCGTCTATTCGTGGTGTACACATTCAATTTAACGTATATAGTATGCACTTGAATGCATAGTTTTAGGCATGCATTTACGTCGCCGTGGCAGATTGCAAAACCCGACAACACGTCGTTGCAATAGATAAAAGGTTACTAAGCTTCCTCAGCCTATTCAAGGGCACAAGATTAGTATTGAGACAATAGTTAAACGTACAGGATATTCTTAACATAATGTTATGATGAAAACATTTATACTTCTTCCTTAATTTGTTATAATCTATATAAATGTATAAGAGCAAGTTTCCGGTCCCAGGAATTTCGGTTTCGGCTCTTCCCTGCCACTCATATACTCTATGATACCAGACTTCAACCCACATCAGCGACCTGGCCGCCTTCAGTGTCAAACTCCTGCAACAATTTTGCTCGACAACGAAAAGTCCAATACTGACACAATGGAAATGGAAATAATTATTTCGACGTCTAAGTTATCAAACATCCAGTGTTAGGGACGTAGCGAATACTGAAAATTTGATTTTAAATCGTTTACGCCGGTATAAGAGACCTTTTTGAATGAACATAAAGTTTGCCTACCACCAATCCCTTGGATCTTCCATCCCCGCTCTTTTCTTGGTCTCGCAATACGATCTTAAAATGTCTACCACAATTTCAGGAACATCAAAATCTATAATACAATGCACTATGGCCATCCACAACTGTCTAATGCCTGAAGCCACTTTAAGTGTGTGCATTTGGGTTGATCTTTTGTTAAGTCAGTTCACGGTCGTAAAGGCGATGAAGACGCACAAATCACGATTTTCCCTTATGCCGCTAACACGACTTGCGATACAGTAACGCGTATGTGTCATTCGCAGTCACTACTTTGGTATTTAACATAGGAATTTTCTGACCGCATACACGTAAAAACACAGTTACCAATCTCGCTTATTTAGTATACTACAATACACACTTTGACCGTGGACCGTAGCTGTCTGATTCAGCATGTAAAGTGATGAACGAGGACAAACGTGCGAAATGAATTGATATGCGCATAGGCAAATTCCATTCGTTCATTGCGGAGCCATTGTTGGAGAGTACCTAAAATGCAGATACCAATGCCAGAATGTTAACGCGAAGTTTTACACGATTCAATTCGTGATTTTGACAAAACGACTGGTGCGCGCACCTGAAGTGGAATCACGCGTAATTCGACCAACACATAAAACAGCTCACCTCGTAAATTTAATGTCGTCTCGTAGAGCCTCTATCGGCGAATATCGCTGCTTGAGCCCATTAATTTCATCGATACGAATTCGTAGCGTATGATCGGCCAGCGAATAAAGGCTCAATGAGAACTCGCGACCTTCGCTGTTCCCTGATTTGTCTGCCTCGTTCACAAGGACTGCACTCACTGAACCGTCTTCTGCAGAAAAGCAAAAGAAACTAAATCACAGATAGATTAAAGCAACATTCAAAGGCAACGTTGAAAGAATTTGCAAGGCCAAATTAACGTAAAAAAAACCAGCTAATAAAAATATGGAAATTTGAGCCGTTCTGGAGTGACGGGAAGGAACAAGAATGACCCACAATTCCGAGGACTCCGAAACGATGTTTTGAAACGCGTTTTTTCCTAAAATATTCTGCTTACCTTAATGAAAACAAACGCTATGAAATTTGATAATTCACTGTTCATACCTAAAATTTCATAATTTTTGTAAATTTGCTGTTCGGTGCACGGCTTTTAGCCATGCGTAAAAAGAGTTAACCAAAGACGACGGTATACATAAAAGTGTATAAGAGGTCCACGTCAATAAGGTCACTAGGATACACTATTTATTTATCTCCAAATGTCAAAAGTTCAACTATGGTTCCACGAGCTACAAGAATAATTAATTTCCCTTTTAACTTATCGCAATTACGAATCTACCACAGCAAATACAGGATGATACAATGATAGCATGAGCACAAAGTGATAAACAAATAAATACACGAGGCTACATATACAGATATTTAAAGGTATACATACAGGATATAAAAGAATATAAATACAATTTCAGTCTGTTTAAACGACAGTAAACGCACGATTATCCATAACAAATAACGCTAAATTCATCAAGGTTAGAAATACTCGATCAGATACACATGCACACGTATTCACTCAGAGGGGGTACCTTGAATTTGACTCAAAACCATCGATTTTGCTCTAACCTCTATAGCGGAGTTGATCTTAGGGTTTAGTAAGGTTGCCCATTATACTGTGGAACTAATTTACCGCGTAACTATCCAGAATGGATCTGTTACATATACAATATATATACAACGTAAAATGCGATTACTGCAAGCGGACTATTTTTCAGAAGATATTAACAATCCCCGAAATGGGCCCGACAACCACCGACCACGGCCAGATCATGGAAGGCAGCGCGTAGAATTATGAACCCAACGAAACCCCGATCACTTCAATGACAAACCACCCTACTCAACCCACCAATATTAACTAGAACCTTGAAGATGAGACATTTTAGTGTTCCTAGCTCATCCAAAATAAGCCCAATAACTGTTAATCCTGAGAATGAACTGACTTCCACAGTTGTATATGTTACAACTTTCAGACTTCTCATCAAAAACAAACCGCTACAAATAAATGAAACCAACCGTTAAGCATGACAGAGTCATCTTTGATACGAAACTTTGCGTCACCCGGCTGTGTCGCACGTTGTCGCTTACAAAAACTGCTGTCGTTACACGTTTTAAAATTGCCTTTATCGACAGCGTCGATTACATGACTACTAGTGAATAAAAATATAGCTAATATTAAAAATAGGGCATTAAGTAGTTTCGTCGTGAACCGACAGCGCTGTGCATATTGCGGATGATTGCACTTGCCGGATGACATTGACGAACTAATTACATTGCAATATCTATGATGCAACATCACGTTTCGATTAACATGCGAAGCATTTAAAGTATATATATACACCTAAAATGCATAATTAAAACAGTTTATGGACTACTAATCAGCAAGAAACCAATAGAAGCCAGTGCAGTTTCAAGCTCATACCGTTATAAGAAGTTTCGGAATTTATTTGTCTGTCTGTACTAACCAGTAGTTAAACAGCAAGATAATCGTTTGTCAACAAATATTTTAGTAATTATTAAAAATAAATCCGCAAATCTATATCTTCAGCATTAGTGACTTGCACAGAAGTGCCATAACACGGTAATCCTAAATCGAGTTAACCGATCGTAAACTTTAAACTAATTCGCCTCTGCAAAACATGAATATGTTCCGCTACAGTATATACCTGTTAGATAATATATTTTTAATTTGGATAAAAAGTAGGTGCTTGAGGACATAGTATGAGATTGGCAGCCAACTAAAATGTTGAGCTGGGCGGAATTCGAACCCACGATCTGCTATCTTTCTTTTGGATCCACAAGCAGACGCTCTACCGAATGATCTATACTACTAAATTTCAAGGCAAGTATAAAGCTGATATATTTGACAATACCGTGATGTCTGGTGTATGAGATCTCATATATATTATACGTAAGGGATCCAAAACCGCTGATTGTTCTAATTTTGAGCTATAATTTCATGGCTTCACTAGTTATAACGCTGCTACGTTTGACATATTTCTAATTATATGTACATCAGCACCACACGTAATTGCGATAAGTTTGAAAAATCATTGCCCCTGCTGGGACTCGATACTCGAACCATCAGGCTTGTAAACTACAGTACGCGACAAACCACAGTGGGGAGTTGTGTCGCGCGCTTAACCCTGTTGATGGATACAAGTGGTTATCCGAACTCGCGTTCGTCACCGAAGACGATGGGTAAGCACCAGGGAGTGGAACCCAAGGACATTTCGTAGCGTGCAACAAAGTTCAACACAATTTTCTGGGTTTTATTTACAATTGCGCCCTTTATGCCAGCTTTGCTTTTATGACCGTTCACATTAAACGCAATCGATACCCTCTTATTTTAAGCTATTAGTATTAATAGCAAATAGAAATACGGTAGTGGTAACCGTGCTCCAGTTACTCAGGAATTTGATATCAAAAGCTTTTTTACACATTTCCGTGTTAAGAACTAGATCAAGATCGAAAACACAGTACATTAACACTAAACTATTGTACCATTTGTACTATTGCGATCAATAAAACGAAATAAAACAAGCAGGAAATCGTACTACCTTTTTCAGCCCGAATTCTAGACAGCTGAAGAAGTAATAGAAAACTAAATTGAACCAGATTGGGAATAATTCGAATTTTCATTGCCCAATGATTGCCCTGATCTTATGTTATGGTAGTTAGGGCACCCTTGGTTTATGAATCGGAGATATCTAAACATACCTTGATAATTTGACGATCCGCGACACCTATTGTTACTGAGCTCCGCAGCTCTCCTATTGTTAAACCTTGGGTTTACTGATTGATCCCGCAATCACGACTCACGTCCTTGATTCGATATGTTGATATGCTTTCGAGCTGGTCGTCGAAAAGTTCGCTTGCGATTGCCATTTCCGCGAGTGCATCGAACTTTTCATCCTTTGATATCGGCAGTCGATTCCAGATGTCATCTCGCTGGCCGGTAGCGAATGTCGATTTCGCGAGACTCTGCAAAGCTAATTCTGTTATACAATCTATTATATTGTGTCTCTGAACATAAACGAGAAGATCCCGAGGTCTGGGAGTTCATCATCGACATTACCAGTGGAAAGCAAGTGATTATAGTCCTCCAATGAGTACCAGTCCAGTAATATCGAAGAAAATGAAGCAGCAGATGCATATAGCGAAATCCCGATCGGCCAAATCTTAACGTGATGTACCCTGGACTTTAAATCGATGAAGGTAGCAATCAGGACACGCTATGAGGAAAAATGGACAGCAGAGCAAAAGCAGCATTACAGCTACTCCACCTACGTGCCAGAAGCTAAAGAAAAGAGGCTCACCCGCGAACAGCAGCGCATTCAATCTTAGTTCAGAATGGGAGGCAAATCCTTACTGCTAGGTAGCCACAGGAACTTCGTCACCAGAAATGATCCACAACTTGACCATGCCCACTGACGTTTCTGTGGGCGCGCCAACAAGACTGTCGAACACCTATTCAGTGACTGCCTGGAACTAACAATACATCGAAATCAGGTTCTACATCAAGAGAACCCGATGAAGTCTTTATTCGAGAATCCATATATATAATGCACATCAATTCCATCTCGAGCTGGGGTCATGCCCAGTCACCTATAACCTCCATGGTCACTGCGCCAGAAGTGAAAAAGACCATGTCGTTGACGATGGTGATCTGCTGTGACTTCGTTGATGATAAACCGGTCGATATACTCGATGAAAGATGTCTATTGCTGTTGTTGATGACGAGTTATTGTTGACTGTTGCTGCTAAGTTTGTTTACTCTTGTAACTTGCGACAATTATTACTGTCGCAAGTTCATCCGAGTACTACAACCCATTCGTTACGAGGTCAAATTGCATATGATTATAATTTATAGAAAGTCCCGACAGTATAGCGCTGTTTGACAATGTCCTAACTATAAAAACGATGCGCGACTGACGTCAACGGTTACAATACTGTTCTTATGCTAAGCCAGAAGTGATAATATATACCTGAACTCCAGTTACTATTGTTATTACCTATTGCTGTCCGGTTATCGAGACTGTGTACCCCAATTTGTATTAATATACCGCCACCTGTCACTGAAATATTTTGACCCAGTTGCTACCTCGCGCGCGGAACCCTGGGTTTATCCAAAATGTTTTTGAAATTATTATTGATACACCGGCTGAACAGCCAACGCGGCCATCACGTGGGGGAATCATACTGCGCGCTGACCTCTGGTGAAATGGATAAATTTTGCTGTCGGGGCACTAGTTCGTCACCATAAGATGGGGTCGTTGCCGTGAACAAGAGCTTAGCTTACCTTTTTACGGTGTATTCCATTGTTATTACACAGGGACCTTTCGATACACCCGCTTTTCACCATTTGGTGTTGATACCCGGTTGCAATAGACTCCACAGTGAGACGTTTACTTTAAAATATTAAAGGTTCACAAATTAACTTTGTCGGTCGAGTCCCGGTATAATATTTCCAACTGTCCTTTAATAACACACCGCCTAACGACATGCGTCGGCAATGATAGACACCGAGCGACCTTTGAATTATACTAACACTATCTAGGCCATATATTAACGAGGCCGTTTATAAATAAGCAATAGCTTCTCTCTAGTAGTATGATGCAACGAGAGTTTGAAATAAAAAACGCAATACCAAGCTTAATACTTCTGTGGCATCAAAACTATAAAGCTGACACGTAGAAATTCAAAGCCGTAACAAATAATTGACGCTACCAGAACTATGGTAGCTAAGTAAGCACTTGCAATTAAATTTAATAAAAAACATCAACCATCAACGTGAGTCGCATAATTTTTTATGCGTAATTATAAGCCAAAACTATTAGTACGCAATCCCGAGCATAATTCTTTACGCTGTAACATACATTAAGCTTGAACAACGGAACTTGAGCTTTCTGTACGACCATACTTTACGAAAACTGCTCTCCAACTAAAGAAAACGAAAATAAACATGCTAACTGTATGTTAGCTAAAAACATAATTGACGAAGATTATGCAAATTAGGCACAATCTGACCAAAGACAAACGAAACAAAATAAATCAAGGACGTAAAAGGCAGGAAGGGGTATCATAAGTGAAAACCTGATAACCCAAAATTTAGGTTGGAAAAAGGGGAATTTTAAGTTTTTGGGCCCTTGGGACCCCTGGTAACCTAGCGGACCCCAACAATATACAAGAACAACCTATATCATGATGCTAAATCACAAAAATACATTATTAATCTGTCCCTTATTATCGTAAAAGCTAAGCGAAGTTAACTTCAGCCGTGATGATCGAAGCAAAAACTGCCGTTCTATACAACGCTTGAACTCGACGGATCAATGGAACAGAAAATTATATTTCTCAATTACTCTTCTTTCATAATGCAAATTAGCTTTGATTGACGTTTACAAAACAAAATTTTAAATTAATAATATTGATATTGTATCATACATTATTATTGAAATAACATGTTATTATGACAAATCGTACTGAAACAATGGTAAAATGACAGAAATAAATGTTATTTTTGTTGTTTTCACGGAGGTAGGGGTTGGACGGGTATTTTTCCTTATGAGGGCCAACGGTAATTAAAAAGGGACAGGGTTCATCACCGGAAGATTGTGTGGTTATTGGTGCAGACAGTAGTATGCCGGTGAGAAGTCTAGTGTGGCGTGCGTCCTTTGCGTGATCAGTGGTCGTGCCCTATATTTCGCGTAGCGGCGCGTTTCTTGCTCAGCTTGATCACTCTGGTTCAGGTAGTTGATTATCAAACACGTAATGAATAATGTTTGTTACAGAACGGGTTAAAACAGTTAAGGCACAATACGTGAGCACTTAGTACCCGTAGGCTGACACGCTTTGACTCGTTGAGTAATTAGAGATCACTCGTAGCTCGATTCCATACAGTACTATTCTTAAGCACTTTTAAGCACTGATCGCTCTAATTAAAACACAGCGGATACTTTTTGCCTTCCTCCAAATATTGTATCTATTCGGGGCTAACACACTCCATTAGTTCGACCCTAGGTTCTATTAGCTCCAGTTATGTTATGTGCTAATCTAACACGCCTCTTGTGAGGTCTATACGACCGCCCTTGAATGGATGACGACGCACGTTTATCTAAGTATCTGAACCTAGGACCTAGATTTACGCTAGTACAGTTCTTATTTAGGGGTTAGGTTTGAGCGAACACCGGTTACTTTTACATTAGCTAATACGTTACTGAAGCTCTTGTGAGTTCATACAATCGACCCCCGAATGGCTGACACGATTGCAGGGTTAAATAATTACCTGAACCAGAGCCTTAGGTTTACGCTAAAAAGCACCAGTTATGTTATGTTTTGTAGTCGCCCCGAATGGCTGGCTGGCTGGCTGGCTACTTATATGAACTATGTAGTAGCGGTCGACTACTAGATAGTTGGAAGATTTCCTCAATCCCTAGGCCCACGAATGGTTGACCAGCTGGCTGGTTATTAGATAGTGTTCTGGAGATTGTGGCCGTCCGAATCCGCTCCCCTTAATCGCCCGGTCTTCTCAAGACTAACACTACTTGCTGAGCCGCCCCGAATGGCTGACCAGACCCAATAAGTGATGCTACTATTCCCAGACCCACATATTCTACTCGCCCTGGCTTTTCTCACTCGACACTTAGAGCCGAACTTTTACGTATTGTTAATGACTATTATAGCTAATACGTCATTCCTAATATTTGGTTATAAATCTAAGATTTTATTCGGGAAAAGTTAGTATTACTAAGGTAACCAATAATGCCCTTAATTTACCTATGTGTGCAGCAATTCTTTCACTAATTGTTAATGATGCCACGATAAACCGTCACAAATTTCACACTTCACTCATCCGTGCTCCTAGACACAATTCGGCAAGCCGAGTATAGGCTTTTACTTTGATGCACAACAAGATATTGGAAAGCCGAGTATAGGCCTTTCCTTTTGAAAATTACCTAGCTATCAATTGACAATTTTAATTCCCAACTTTGCAACGTCTGTATATATCACATGGGCCCTCCTGCTCGCAGAAAAAGTCTACCACTTGTGATGTCGCTACAACCACTCCTGATTCTTCCAGCCAAGCGTCTCACTCCTCTGATGCTACCACTCACTGCGCTTGTTGCAATTTGCCTGTTATTAATGACCATACTGTCGTTCAGTGTGAACAATGTTTTTATTGGCACCACACAATCTGTCTTAAATGGATACACGATCAATATTGTTTCGTTCGCGCACAATTGCCTTCATTTTGTGTGCACATGGTGCAACAATAGTGACATCATCACTCAACCTGCCTCAACTGCCACCAATGCTCGCCTGAGCACTCTGGAAACTAAGTTTGACAAACTTACTGCTGCTATAAACTCTGTCATGACACTAAATGATGTGCCAGTCGCCTCAGATAATCCAGGGACATTAACTAAACCACTCGCTAGTGTTACCGTCGAAGGTGTTACAACTACAGCCAAAATCGTAAGCGAGGAGCTGAAAGCTGTTGCTGACGAGAACAGCGTTAAGCGACGTGTCGTCGTCGCTGGTTTGCCTGAAAAATGTATGGACTCTGACGATGCCCTTCAGCTTTGTAGATATCTCGATCGATCTGTCACAATTACAAATGTTTTTCAAATGGGTCAACAACCGTACGACAATACACCGTCAAGGCCGAGACTCCTCAAAATTAAATTCCCCGCTTCCAGCGTCGCCAGGTCTATTGTTTTTGAAGCCAGAAAGTTAAAGAAGAATGCCCAATATAGCTCAGTCTTTATTCGACGTTGCATGTCCCACGATGAGCGAGAACTTCTTGGTAAACTGCACAAGAAATCGCCTCAACGCCGAGGATGGCCGTCTCGATAAAGGCATTCAATTCGCTGTGGTCAATGATAAATTGGTGAAATTGACGGACTGTAGGGTTGACGGGGATGGAAGACTTTTCGGTGGTAAGTTTGACCGCAATTGGTGTCCGCTAACATCTACTAACTTGGGAAACTAACTATGGGAGCTAGTTTGACAGTACTAAAGGCCGGTTTAATAAATGCTCGTAGCTTATGCAATAAAATTGAATCTTTTAAATGATTTATTTCATCTAATGACTTAGATGTAATCGCGGTAGCAGAAACTTGGTTTAGTGATTCCATTGCTGATGCACCTGTTTTGGGCCCTCATTATTACGTTAAGAGGAAAGATAGAACAAATCTTTCTGGAGGAGGTGTTGCGATATTTGTTAAAACTAGTATCAAATCTGCACCAGCAGAGTTTGTTACAACTGAAGATATTGAGGTCGTTGCACTCGATTTAATCACAGTTCCCAGGCATAGAATTGTATGCTTCTACTAACCACCTAACACTTCTCATTTATATACTGCCGAATTATTAGAATGCATCCATAGTCTGTGTAAAATTAATTGCCCTCTGACTATAACGGGCGATTTTAACTTTCCTTTAATAAATTGGAATAATCTCACTAGCCCCAACAACGACGTGGAGTATATAAATTTCATTGACTGTATAACGAAGACTAGCCTTATTCAGCTTGTTAAGCAACCTACACGTGAAAACGCAGTATTAGATTTGGTGTTTGCTCCTTCTAAATTAAGCACTAGCTACGTATCTGTTGGTGAACCTTTTTCAAGTTCTGATCACAAGACTGTTTATTTTCATATTGTGTGTGCATTTAAATAATTTGCCTGACTTATATGTTCGATTTGATTTTAATCGCGTTAAGTATGAACTAATTTGTTTGTATTTGCAGATTGCCTGGGAATGCGTCCTGTTGCGATGAAGCGATGTTCATGAGATGGCGCAGGTCTTTCTTAGCAAATGTCGTGAAGCTTGCGAGCTGTACGTCCCTAAAGTAGCAGTTAAATCTCATAAGAAATAAGGTATAGCCATTGCACATTCGCAAAATGTTATCCAAATAAGCTATCCTCTGGAGAAGAAGATACAGACCTAATGGTTCTGTCAAATACCGTTAATATGCCAAATTGTGTGACCAAGCAGCGTTTAGAATCATCAACATTAAGAATACAATATACTTAATTCAAGGAATAGAAATAAGATGTTTAGCTATGTAAATAGCCGTTACGTCAATGAAAGTGGTGTAGGTACGCTTAGGAATCACCTGGGAAACTTGGTAACAGATGACAGTGATCGCTGTGAAATTCTTGCATCCTATTTCAAGTCCATTTTTACAGATAATGGAGTATTGGCCTATATCTGATATACCTGTACCAACTATTCTATCGCATGTTAATTTTGATACTTTATTGGTTCGCGATGTGCTCTGTAATTTGCCACGTAAAATGAGTCACTTTCCTGACATGAATCCGCAAGATTTCCTTTTTAAGACGAAAGATGTGATACCTCTACCACTCTCAATCATTTGTAATATGTTAATACTAACTTCTACTGTTCCAATTATTTGGAAAACCGCTGACATCACTTCTATATATAAAGGCGATAGTTGTAATCCTTGGAATTATAGACCAATCTCTCTCACATCATACATTACCGAAGTTATGGCAAAACTTGCTTGTTCAGAAATCAAAAAGCAGTTAATGTCACAAAACGTTTTTTATTCCGCACAGCATGGGTTTGTGACTAAAAAGAATACTGTTTCGCAAATACTTGAATGTTATTATCACTGGTGTAATATAGTTGACTCTGGTAAAAAAATTTGACTTACATCGACTTTCAAAAAGCGTTTGACAGCGTTTCTCATCCTAAACTCATTGCCAAACTTCAAGCTAGGGTATTTCAGGGAACTTATGCTGGCTACCCAATTTTCTAAGTAATCGAACCCAAAGAATTTTAAATTGGACATCGTTTTCATGCCCCTTTTCCTGTTGCATCTTGAGTTCCGTAGGGCAGTATATTGGGTCCCTTATTGTTTGTCTGCTTCATAAACGATATATATCCCCTCTTGTCATCCGAACTCTGTCACGTGTAAATTATTAGCTGACGACTTGAAAATTTACTTTATTGTTGGCAACAACCACGGAGGATTCGAGCTTCAATATGCTTTGAATGTTTTGAAAGGCTGGGATGACGCATGGCAGCTTAATATTTATTTCCCTAAATGTTATTGCTTACACAAAGACAATAATTATAACACATTCCAATATACAACCGGGGAACATCTTATCGAAGGTCCGTTGTCAATGAAAGACCTTGGTGTTATAATATAGAGAAACCTAAAATTTAGTAAACATTGCGGTAGTATTTGCACAAAAGCTTATCGCATTATAAACATGTTATTCAGATGTTGTTGTCTCGAGACCGAAACAGTTATGCGGGATTCACGTTATAATGTCCCCAATAGTTGGAACTTTTGTCCCCCTGTAGTGTAGACTATACCGTAAAGACGGTGACAGTGACACCTACACCATATAAAAAAATATGAGGGTGTCGGGCACACCCCTAGATACCTCATTTTGGCAATGTAGTATTTCGGTGTTTTATGTTTTCCAATGCGGTGTTTATAGGGTATCCTGTAGGCCCTATGTACAATAACCACACGGCGTGGCGGAAACCCTCAGCAAAACGAAAAAGCAACGACGGTTCTTTGACACCGTCTGAAATAAGCCAAACTATTAGCTAGCTTTGTTTGAAATTTATTTGAAACATTATTTAAAAACACAGGGGTGTCTAAGACACCCTGTAGTCTAGGGTGTGCCTGCCACTGTGTGGGGTACATAAGTTCTAAGTGGTGGGGACATTATAACGTGAATCCCGCATTATCTCCAAGCTTATAAAACCTACGTACTTCCGATTCTGGAATATTCCAGTGTGGTCTCCACAAGTTTTGAACTTGATTGATAGAATGGAACCCTTTCAACACTATTTTCATGACGTCTGGTGGCTCACATTAAACTGCCACCTATGTCATACGCCTAACGCCTCAGGTTGTTTAATTTGCAGCCCCTTGAACTGCGTCGTTTGTATTGTGACTTAACTGTGTGATACAAAATTGTGTATGGTGACTTGAGTGTGTGCCGTAACAATTATTTTGTCCCTAGTCGATCCAATACTAGAGGTCATTCGCTTAAAATCACTTTAAATCATTCATCTACCAACGCTACGAGGTATAATTTCTTTTCACGTATTAGTTTCATTTGAAATGCGTTGCCGGGATTTATTAACAGTAAACCTTTTGTTCGAGCATCAACAGCAAAATTATTTCGCGAGCACCTACAACTAGTAAATTTTAGTAATTATCTTCTTTGGGATCGCCTCATGGGTCAAGAGCAAGTGGGCTAGCTCCCCTTCTTGTCCTAACAAACTGTTATTACCTTTATAATTAAATTACGCAGCCATAATCTAGCTTGAAAATCTGCAACAACGAAGAATCTTCAAGTTTCAACAGGAATTCAAGCATTATGGCTTAAGTATATTAGTAATTTTATACGCGAAATCGATTTACGCGGGTTTCGAAGCCCTTCGATACTCGCTTTCGTGGGTTTTGTTTAAATTTAATATTTCTTATATATCTGTACTAGCTATGTAATTTTAAATATTCATGCTTCGTGATAGATATGTATATAATTTATGGATTTCTTCATTGAAATTATTGCTTTAAACTGTTAATGTTGGTTGATTTTTTGCGCTCTAACTATGTTTTGTTAATAAATATTTACTCTTCTTCGATGAAATGTTCTTTGCTACGGTCATAACTCTCTGTCATATACTACATGGACCGCAAATCTGCGTAATTTCCGGACTCGGATCAATAAAATGATAAACGAACCAGAAAATCGTAAACCGAAAGCTTTCTAGATAGTTGAGCTACCAGTAACACAAAATCAGAACTAGTAAGTATTCCCGCCGTATTATCCAACTGTGCTGACATTAACATATTAGCTAACTCACCCCTTTTGCAATTCAAACTAACAACAGTAATTAAAAACAATTATGTGATTAGATCAGGACAACTCCGGTGACTTCAATGATCATCCGATCCAAACTCAACATAAATTAAAACATATCTTAACATAGACATAGCTAATAAAACAATTACAAGCAATTTATGCAAATTATTTAGAAAAGCACTAAAAGTAAAATCCCATGTTCAGAAAACCAAAAACTTAGGAACAATAAATATAGGACTTAGTGAAATGAAAAGTTTTGAAACAATGCTTGTGATTTTTGTGGACTTGGGACACCGGCAGCCTAGAGAACCCCCGACAATAAATGTTATATTTTATGATTTTGATGGGGTTAGGGGTGGACTGTAGTTTCTATTATGACGGCTATCGAATTATAAAATGGGACGGGATTCGTCACCAAAGATGTGGTGGTTCGTGCGTGCTGCCAGTAGTATGCTGCTTAGTTTATATGGCGTGGCGGCTCGCCTACCTCGAATTTATTGGTATTTGACTCCAATAATCGACCAATAAAGCCACAAATAAAAGATTTATTTCGAGTTAGTATAATACGTCAGTAACTAATTATACACCGGTTAAGTCCAAGCCACTTATTGCACCGATATTAAGCCACCTGGTTTCGGAAAAGCTCCACTATGATTTCGCTTCAGATTAGATTTGATTCGCTTGAATTTTAATTGAGTGAGCCTCGCTTTAGACGTAATTTGTCAGTCATGGTTGAGCACACTATTATTCTGGGTAATTATTTGCTACTTGCAGTTAGGTTAGGTATTAGTTAGTACCTCTTGTGAGGTTTGTACGAAGCCTTCCGGGCGGCTAGACCCGTACGTTTATCTAAGTATCTTAACGTTTTCCTTAGATTTACTCTAGTAATTTTTTATGTTTTTCCCTTATGCGTTGTTACGAAGCCTTCCGGACGGCTAGACCCGTACGTTTATATAATTACCTTATCCTAAGCTAGTAAGTTCTTATATTACTGTTCCCACTTCCGGACCGCTAGCTAGGCCCGATCTATGATTAATAATTGGTTATACTTACGCTCGTGCTCGCTTAGTTTTTATTAGGGAAACTGAATATTACTAAAATACAATTAATAGCGTGATAATATTATTTGTGCAGCATACATTAACTCAACGTTAATTTTGATAAGGCTCCGACTATTGAACTAAATTCAGCAATGCACAATTATACTTGAGTTATAAGTCCATCCAGTAAGCGTTTCCCGATCGATCAACAAACCGCGTAAAACCATAAACAAATCTAATAAAGTCCTAACCAGATCGTAAAACTCGTAGATATTCATTAAACTTTTGAATTTAACACGAGAATTAGCTAGGTGATCATACGATTATATTAAACAAAAGCCAATAAATCATTCGTCGAATTGCTTTACGTCGTATGTGTGTATAATCGCAATACCAGTTCGGAGGCAAAAGAACGCGTAAACTTATGTTGACTTATGAAAGACGACTTAACTTATGCATTATTCCCCGAACCAGCTCGAAATTAACTCTTACACTGCCTGAGACTAAGACTGAATTGAAAAAGAACTGAAGATGCTAACACATGTTTGCTAAAAACAGGAATTAATGCTAATTATGCAAATTAGCACGAAAACCAGGAAGTAAAAACGAAAACAAGAAACAAGGAAAAACGGAAACCCAAAGGAGGGAGGGATATAATAAGGGATTCCGTAACCAACCCGGGGTTTTTAGGTATTTGTGGGGTTTCACGGCGAGTTTGGAACCCAGCCTCCCCGGGCCCCTCCCCGTAACCTGTAGCCTGGTAAACCTGCACAATAAAATTTACACATTGAATACAACCAAACTAGCTAAGTAAATAAATATGTAATACGTGTCCTAAGAAATTGATTCATTAAAAAACTAAGACTTTAAAATAGATATTTACAAAGGCCTATGTGACAATTAAAGCCTTCTTAATAGTCTCTACGACAGTTAGCTATACATATATTTATATATATGTATTGGGTAAACACAACAACCATTTTCTGTAAGTCAGAGGAACAATTGCGACAATTGGGATATCTCCTAATTTTCGAAGTTGCCCGCTATTGCATTTGCCTCGAGAAAATTGCGACAATTTTTAAATTACCAGATTGTTAGCGTAGCGATGGTATGCGGCGCCCGTGTATAAGTGAAATATTTTGCGCTGACTATTCAATAATTTTGCTCCTCCTACTCAATGGTTTTGCGCTATGGATTTGCTGACCTTCTCAATTTTGGATTGTAAAATTTTATGCTTTTCCATTTCAAATTTTTGACAGCATTTTGCATAACTGCTGTGAAACAAGTTTATGTTAATGTAAAAAATAATTTTGTGGTTTAAAATTCTTAATTATATTTTCTTGCTTGCGAAACAGTGTGGGATCGCCCATCGGGCGTCCTCGACGACTTCCCATGGTGGCACTTGCCCCCCTGCCCCCCTCGCTCTAGCAATTGCAATAAAGTGGAGAGTTTACAGCGACATGTCCTGATTGTTTTAAGGCGACATGCCCTGGTTGTACGATGTAGCAATTGCGATAAATTGGGAAGCTTAGAGCGACATGTTTAGGTTGTATAATGTAGCAATTACAATAGTGGGTAGCTTAAAGCGATATGCCCTGGTTGTATGATGTATCAATTACAATAAGATGAGAATTTAAATCAACATGTCCTGGTGGTTTGATGTAGCAATTGTAATAAAACTGAGGAGCTTAAAGCAACATGCCCTTGTGGTATGATGTAGTAAAATTGCAATAAAGTTGGGTGCTTAAATCGACATGTCTTGGTTGTGTCAAGTAGCAATTGCAATAAACTGGGAGCTCAAATCGACATGTCAAGGCTGTATGATGTAGCAACTGCAATAAAGTGTGGAGCGTAAACGCTCAGCATAAACAATTTTCGGGAAATTGTGAAAATTCTGATTAAAAAGAAACTGACTGAGATTTCAAAATACTGACATTCGGAATAGGAATATATGACTGACATAGGAATATATTTTTACCAAAAGTATTCCTGACATTCTGGAAAATTTCAGGAGTACCACATTTGGTACGTTTTCTAAAACATCACGGCAATTTTAACGAATTTAAAGATGCGTTCATTTTTATGATATATTAAATTATATTGAATTTTCTAAACCAAATTCGGTATATACTGTGTACTTGGACCAGTTCTGGTTCTAAGGGATCCCAGCTGTACAACCCTCTTAGCACTGTGGTGCCCGGACAACCCCGGCTTCCACGACTCCCCGGTGATCCGTTGGATGACCTAAGCTAACCGCTTAGCTTAGCAAGCTGCCGGCGATTTAACCAGGGTGTTCGGCATTGTTGTAAATTAAGATAAAAGTTGAATCTGCTGACCTCGATGTGAAGATCTTTGAATTAGAAAGGCTGTGGCGTCGATACGAGGATCGCTCACCGCTAAATAACTGGAGACCGGCGTTACGAAATTGACCAATGACGAACGACGGCGCCACAACAGCAGATGCTGTGTATTCAGAAACTGAGGGGAAATTGTAAACGTAGCGACTACTATTTACGACGATGAACAGCAGCTGGGCCGGTGATACGTCGTCGTTGCGATGCAGGTGAAGCTGGAGCTATTGTCGAATTGACGTTGATATATGACTATTCCGACGATATGTAGAGCACGTGCACACTGACGAAGATGTTTGAGATATCATCTCACTGGAAAAAGGGATAGCATCGAGAAAGTTAGTGATACCGCAATTACTACGCCGCGGGACGTTTTCACGAGCGATATAGATGATCGTGGATCAATCATTCATTCATTGTGTTCAATTAGTGTCAGTAACCCACTGAACCGCGTTGTGCAAGAATATCATCCAAGAGAAAAATCAAAAATTATTATCATCAGCACCATATCCGCACGAACTTTTGAAGCAATGACAACGCCCAATTTACCTACTCCTTCTTACTTATGCAAATTAATAATGCGGCAGCAATCTGCAACGTTCATGAAATGACGATTTCAGGACAGGCATGGCCCCTATATTGGCGCTCGTGTCTAATGGTATGAAGGTCCCACCTGAGGGAGAGTCAACCATTAAGCCTGCTCACAGGTAGTAAGGCTGACTCGCCTTTCCCTCATAATCCAACTAATCCCCTAAGCTGGGTTCTCTGGTCCTTGTGTAACCTTGGCAAGATTCCCCGTTGGTGTGTCTCTTTACGCTATTCTCCCGTTCTAATTGAATTCGACTCTAATGAGCGAGCGAGTGGAACCGGAATTTTCATTTGGCTCTGAAGGGGGTTGAGGAGGTCCTGTCTGTGTGTGTCGCACCAGGATCTCGATAATGGTTGGGCGAATTTTGATGCAAGATAGCTCATTCGAACCGCAATGGTCGATGTCGATTTAGGTGTAGTGACGGAGCCCGATTTTTGAATTTTTCCCGTGGGAAAATTTATGGGGCAAAATGACTTCATTTTGGCCCATTTTTGGGCCAAACCCTCCAATTTTTGCAAATTTTCTCAATAAGTAAACGAGGTATCCTCAAACTAATAGGCCTATTCCATGCAGCTTTTTCAGGGCTTTCCAATGAAATATAACAAGTCATTCAACAATGAAACATTCAACTACTTCCCAGTCTGGAGTCTATAAGCTTATAGTTGGTGCCAAATTTCATATTTGGTGAAAAGTCGTGGGAAATACACCTAAATGTGTGTTTTTGTTGCTTTTAGTGTCTTATACGGGGTTTTCTGGGCAGATAAAATCATTGCAAGTGTTAAAAATATTGTTGGACAAATATTTTTTACACTTCGGGTTCATACTTGGCATAAAAAATGACGTTTTCGAAATTTTTGGTGACAAGTCGTGGGAAAAGCATCTGAATGTGTGTTTATTATTGGTTTTAGTGTGGGATATGGGGTTTTCTGGCTCATTGCGAGTGTCAGGAATATTGTATGGCAAATATTTTCACACTTCTGCTTCATACTTGGTATGAAAAATAAGATTTTTCTCAAGAGTCGGTTTGAATTCTTTAACGTTCTTTTCACGGTCAATTTAGGGTTTTATTGAATTATTAAATTGTTAGTTGATTGGTTTTGTACTCGTTGTATGATGTTTTGTCAACTACATACGTTGGCTATCAAAAAAGGCGGGCGTAACTATGACTCATCACTCACGGTTTATATAATGCTGCGCCTGCGTACTGTATGCAGGCATTGTTTGTGTGTGCTTTCTACAACAGACTTCGGGAGTTGTTCTCACCACTCGAATTCTGGCTCGCAAGCAAGCTTCACTAGTCCTAGAGTAATGCACGACCGGCCCTGAAACCTAGACTATGACCACGTGTCAATCCTAATGGGGCCTCGTTGAGGTATGTCCCCGGAATTTGATTACTTAGAATTACATTGGGGCACTGAGGCGGAGGCCTTAGTCCCTTAAGTGTCTAGACCCTAACTACCAGTGTCATATGCCGGGCGGCGAGCTATGCAAAGTGATAATCAACTGCGAGAGTATTCGCGGCGGGAGCGTCCCTGATACTTCAAGTAAAACACGGATGCAATACCGGGTGCAGAGGGGGTTGCCGGATCGAGCCTTAAAGCAGGAAGTGCGGGAGAGCTTGAGTCAGCGGATTAGATCGACAGGGCGTAGGGTGGTGGGTGACTTGCTCGCTGCTGCGCAAAACTGACTCAGGTCCAGAAATCCTTAGAGGTTCCTGTTGAAACTGATTTCTAGGATTCTAGTGAGGTCAGAAAATTAAACAAAACTTCTAGCTGCTTCAAAAAGTGACACACGGTTCAATTGATTTACTATTGAATCTAATTTTTCTTTGCACTCCACACACTTCATAATCATCACCCAATTGTGGTGTACGTCGAATTGTTTACAACATTTATAATGCTACAAAATTTAGATTGGGAACCCTGTGAGATACCCCAATACAAATATAACATTCCCCTTGAACATTATATCCTTATTTAATATTTAATTAATTTGAACCCGTCATTCGAACAAGAAGTGGTCAATTCCCCAGGAGCTCCCCAGTTACTTTTTCTTTTACCAATGAGGATACTGGTTACTTACGGGGTCGTGGTACTTTATACTTTACGTACGCCAAATCCAGATGCAAGTGGGGCTGAATGTCTACTAGCTTTGCGCATTCACTACAGAGACTGGAGCAGGCCACGAACGATCCGATTCGGTTCAACTTAAAATTCGCTCCCGGGGGTTCCGAGAAAGGGTGCCGACGTGGATTCTCCCCGTAGTTGCACGGTTAGAAAACCCGCGTCCCACCAAAGTTTAATACGTTTTTTCTCACCGACGGCTCCAGTTTCTATTTCGTTCAACGCTCTGCTAGTGAGCCTCCCAAAAATTTTTATTGAGTTCTAGTCCGCAGTCGGTTACATCGGTATTGCTCGTAGAATGCGGCATACAATGAAAAGTTTTAGCGCCGTGAGTTTCTAAAAACGAATCGGAAGCAGCTAGCGTAGCTTGAGGATGCAAACGACTACGTCCCCAGAATTACTCTTATCACCAGCCATAAATTTGTCGGAAGCATATTTAGACGTAGTCCTTGACTACTCTTCGCACTTATAAAAATTATTTGTCTAACCCTACGTAAAAAGTCGAATACTAGTCGAGACAGTCACGGTTCGTCACCCGATGAAAGATGAACTATCATTTCCTTCTAAGAGAAGGGTAGAAAGCAGTCTGGACCCCTTGACCTGCCGAGACGACACGTCAGGAGCCGCAGAGGCTTTCGACCAAGAGCCGAAGCTCCCAGGGCTCTCGGTCACCGTAGCTGCACGAACCGTAACTGGGGTACCTGGGTGGTTTCCCTTTTTTGTGAAAATGAACGCAACCCCGAAATTTGTAAAAACACCGCGGGTTATCACTCAAGGAATGCCCAAAACCGCGACGATGATTGCGACTGTCTCGAACCTCCTAAAATTTGAAGAATGCCAGCCTATTCTCTCTGCGTCCTGTGAGATCTCCCAAAACCTGTTCTATTACCTTAAGGCAAAATTTTTGGTCACTCCTCGGACCTGTGAATAGAAAGAAAGCGTCCGAGGGGCGGGAAACCAGCCGAAATTCACGCGAACCTAAATTTTGAACAAATCGGTATAATTTTGCGAATTTTAACTGGGCTCGTCCTTTACGGGCGCGCGGAGCATCCTTCCGATACTTCAACGTCCGCAAAGAGCGGCCCTCTGCACGACCGAAACAGGAGCTAAAGCCAGGGGAGGCTCTCCACCGTAGGGGCACGGCGAGAAACCACCCCTGGTATATCTACGCGAAGAAAGCAAAAGGAAAACAGAAAAACCTAGCGAAAACGAAATTTTAAAATGACGACATCCGCCAAGATGAAAGCCTACAAGTTCGACTGGTCCCGATCGGGAAATTGGGCAGTCTGCTTTTATACTCTGCTCAGCCCCCCTTTTTTCTGTTCCTTGCTACTAGCTCAAATAGACAAATTTGAAATTTTAAACACTGACAACTGACGCTATGTAAAACACAACTACCCCGTGCAACACGATTAAAGCAAGCTACTGTACATCTACGAGCCCAGCATACGCAAAACAAGACGAATGCCGATGGTCAATAACAACAATGATTAATGCCCACAAGCAGGGCAGCTTGTAAGGGTGCCTCCACGAGCCGATAAACAAACTAAACGTCGCGCTGGGTGGGTATTTTTTGTAAATTTTGTTTATATTTCATGAACGCTGCGGAGTAGGCGGCCGGGGGCGGGCTCATATCCATGCCCTGGCTGGTAGCCTACTCATAGGAACGTTAATTTTAGCGTAGCTCCCTTGGGAAGCCCGTTAGAGGCCGTTTCATGAGAAAAAGGCCATAAATTTTTGTGGAGCAAGGCGGGTTGTTAGGATCCAGGGCGAGTCAGCGAGGGTTGGGGGCCGCGGCTTATGGTGCAAGGGTTAGTATAAGATCCTGGAGGTGTGGAGATCCAAAAAATTGGGAGTTTTGGTTGTGGTCGTGGTGGTCCGAGACTTTAAAATTTTAATGTTTAAACGGTTAGTTGGGGGTCCCTAAGTACTTACGGGTTGGGAGTAGGTTGACCCGAATGAGAAATATTGAAGCCCTATAGGTAGGTCCCTAATGATAATTTAATGCCCCACTTTTGGTTTGAAATACATAAAAACCCCCAAAATTGCAAAATTCTAATCCCCTTGTAAAATGATACTTTTTCACATTAGGCCAATTGTATCTTTTGTTCCATGTATTCCCGCACAGTACGAAATGACTTGTTATATTCCGCCGGCGTGTCAGGATAAGCTTGCAAACCCCACACCATTATAGAAAGTCCAAACTGCATTTTGCCGCAGGGGTTTCGCGTGACGCCCCGTCCCATCCTGACACCCGAACACATACACAGTACACATTATACTATTGAACAACAAATATATATACGTTATTGTTTACGGTTGGGCAACCGGAATCGACCCACAGGGCACCTGATCAATGAATCGGTAAATTCAAATTGCGGTGGACAATAAAGTCTTGCCCCGTGTTCCCGGCCAGCCCGGCTACGCATCCGTACCACCCTCAAATACAAATCAATAAGGCAGTCATGCACATTAGTTATGAAACAGTAATGACCCTGGGATCGATCGGATGCCCTGACAATAAAATTTTAGTTTGATTTTGAGTGCGAAATTACCCCGCGCACCTCGGGCTGGTGGAGTGTGATTACACATTTATAGCACACAATTACAGTATTTATTTTATTCAACACAATTATGAATGATACGTCAATAAAACCCTGGATCACGCTCCACCGGTATCCAATCGCCCTTTATCCACTGAATTTGAAGCCCTTTTGGCCTGATTTTTGAATATTTAGAACTCGGCATAAAAAGTCGGGCTGTTACACTGCAGGTCACATACGTACGACGGCTAAAGCTAAACAAAAATGTTTAGATTTGCTTATGATATTTCACAAACACAAATACTATGAAACACAAGATTATTTTTGCCTTTTTAAAATTCCATTTGTGTACTGCGTGAACTCAATTGTTTTTATCATAATACAACTTCAAATGTCGAAGATAGCGTTTTAAGCGGTAGTCTATATACTATTAACCTTCATTTTCCAAATGAGCAATTCGTTACTGACAATTTAGGCTACGTAGATTCAGATCGGCGTTCTTTGGCACACCTATGCCTTGGTGTACGGTTATGTCTTAAAATATTGTACGAATTGAAGCGCAAAATTATTCTGTAAGACAATTTCAAGTTGAAACATGTGCAATAAATAGACATCAGATTTAAGAAGGAATAAATTGTAGTTCACAATACAGTGGTAAATGATACCGCTAAAGTTACCAAGCGTTTAAGACGAAAAGCACTTTGACAGCGGAATGATAAGCATATATTGCTGAACTACAATTGGTAATATCGCTTTACTTCTTAGAGTAGGAAGTTAAAACGCGATGCTTTATATCGCATGTGTTTGACGATGTTCTTTCAAAATTAAGGTCTTACTGAAAAAACGATGGAATTTGTGTAATGCAATATGATACTTTTGGATTAAGTACAGCGATGCGGTGCGATGTGTTTTTACGCCTTGGCTGTGGTAATTATATACGGCTACAATCTTATTCTACTGCGCCACAGGTTCTTTTTATTGTTTACAAAATGTTGAAATCGTATTCTTCTCGATAATGAACGTTTAAATATCTATATGAAGACCCTCTAGTAGAAGGCATCCATCCCAACTACATTTTATTAAATGCATGACAATTTAATTTTAGTCTAAAATGCCTCCAAATATTACTAGGTTGCCATGACACCTCTGCACGGTGCGGTATATGAATAATTGATATGTGTCAGAACAAAGCAATTTTGAAATGTAGTAAATCGAATGAATTTTTATAACTTTTGTCTTCAAGTTCTTTCTTTCAATATGAGTATTGGTCATGTATATAGACAGCATTCAATATAGTTCAAAATACAAAAAATTTGTATGTTTGCTCAGCAAGTATGGCATGCATAGATTATATATACCAAAATGGAAACATCAAATTTTTGGGTAAACAAGCTGTAGGCTGTTCATTCCTCGACGAGCTAGGCTGAGCCACAGCCTAACATCGTACATTATATGAGCCTTGGACTAAACCTAAGCCTAAGTAGGGGACTGGCGCCCCGCGCACCCCCTGCACAAAAGCTGTCCCCTTTTCTAAAAATATAACGCGATTTCAGCAATAAATCAAGAAACAGCAGGAGTGGTATAGCGTCAACGTCCCGGGTCTTGACTTATGTTGAGGTGACTGCGTCTTGTGTTTAGTAGGGGTCACTGTTATGCTAAGCACACCTCTGAATTTAGGTGATACCCTGCCGACTCCCTGCATGGCCAGTAAAATTATCTTGCTCTGGAAGACCTAGAATTTGACTCTCACCTTATTGCACACAAGGTTTCCGGACAAATCTCCAATTACAAATCAGTACTAGATAATTATTCTGATTTTATGACTACAAAATTAAATGGTGCATAGATTTTGAAAAGTTTAATATAAATCAATTTGAAAATGTTATCATGCTCAAACGTTTAGATTGAATTAGTTTTTATCTTTATGTTTCAGTTTATACTTTGCACGGGTTACTAAAATGCACAATTGTGACGCATGTAATGCATCGTTTATGAGGAAAGGCAACCTTTTGAGACATGTAAAAGAAATTTATGAAACCACTACACCTCGGAAAAAACGCGTTACAATTTACCATCTTGAAGCTCGAATTGCATATTTAGAAAAGGTATTTCATACTGAAATTGTTTCTATAAAAACCCCCAAAGTAGTTATTGACAAACTCGCTGATAAACAAGTTTCCGAGCATAAATCAACGACGCGCGACGATGAATACAGCGAAACAGTTAAGTCTAAATGAGACGAAACGCAAAATTACAAGCCGGCTCACTCAGAGAAACCAGAAACGAGAAATCAGGAATGTTTCATAGAATCACGACAACCACCAACCGGAACAGCACAGTACTACAATTACACGTGGCAAAACGAATCGCATGCATTGTATCGACAACCAGCTCAATATCAGATTCCTCAAAATATGCATTCAATAAGTGGCAATAAGCAACAAAAATTGCGAAACGATTCGTATACATGGTATCGGCAACCAACTCAATATCATATCTCGCAAAATGTGCATCCGTCAGTTATCAATGAGTACCAAGCACCGCGAAACGATTCGCATACATGGTATAAGCAATCAACTCAATATCAGATCTCGCAAAATGTGCATCCGTCAGTTATCAATGAGCATCAACAATCGCGAAACGAACCACAAGCATGCTATCAACAACCTTTTGATTATCAATATCCGCAAGTTATTGATCAATCGCGTTGCATAACTCAAAAGCCGCATTATATAGAATTGCAGTCAGAATCATCAGTCGTCGTTCCGCAGCAACAAGCAAAATTGGCAACCTCATACGATCAGTCGGTATTTCCAACGATACAAATGCATATATCCCAATATCAAACCGAAACATGTCAATCAACATAAACATTAAACAGGAACAACTCAATGGATAAAATTTTGGACGAATTTTGTGCATCACTACTGAATTAGTACAATCTGTTAACAACCTATATGAATTTTCATCATTATAATATTTACCAATATAATCAACACTATTCAATTTTATTAATATACTTAATCCCCTTAATTTATAATGCAATTCCGGGGTTCGCCATATTAGTTTCTAAAATGTCTCCTTAATGTCTTACAATTATACATTTACCATTTCCCGTCTGTTGTTGAATGGTATATTGATACGACTGATGGACAGTGAATTCCTGACAATTTCTTTTGGATTCGACATCGTGATAGCCATTTTGTGCCCTGCGATAAAAACTAAACCTGAAATCTTAGCGTTACATAAATAATTTCCTACTTTTAGAGACGTCTTCCAAAGCTATCTACCTGTAACATCAAGCTACTTTAAACCCGCCGAGACTGTATAACAAATTTACCACAGCAATCCAATTATTCACAATTTTGTTAATAGAAAAATTTCCGTCTTGCTGAGCTGACAACCCTAACTGCTCATTGCGCAAAAAGTTGTATAAAATAGAGCTTCTGCAAAAAGTAGTAGAAAAATAGGGGTTCAGTAAAGTAGTATAAAATGAGGTTCTGCTAAACGTATTACAAAAATAGAGCTTTGCAATCCAGTATAAAAAAGAGAATCTTCAAAAAGTTGTAGAAACATAGGGGTTATGCAGGATGATTTCACATCCCGTTTGCAAATACGTTCGAGAGGTGATTGGAATTACTTCTTTCGACGTTTCCGACGCAGTTCCAGCAACTCCACAGAGGGTGGGAATGTATCTGGTACGTCCATTCCCAGAGCCTCCTGCTCACGTAGAACTCCAATTTGCCGTTTTAATTCACGAATTTGTTCTTCTTCACGCTTCCTTTTCAAGAAAAATTTGCATATTGCATCCATCTTGCGTACCTAACATCAAGCACGATCCTTTTCATGTGCAATTTTTTTGGTTTTTTATTATAAAAATACATAAAATACATTTAGACACAAACACTAAATTTACAACCATTCAATTTTATTATCATCTTTAGTCATCTTCTATTATCATCTTTAGTCATCTTCAAAGTCTTCGTAAATTCCCCCATCACAAACAGGATCACAGATTCGTTCAGCGTCTTAGCAAAGTCCATAATCAACCTAAGGTTGCCATCCTTTACTTTGGAAACGTAGTTACCGCAGCTACTTGAATAATCTGGAGATACGTCCAGAGCAAACACACCGAATCCTCCAAACATGTCGATAGGAGAGAATCCAAGATTCCGGTTACGATGGTTCAGACCATGTAACAGGTTAGCATAAACCTCAGGACAACTTTTTGTATTCACAACAAGTGGTGTTTGTCCTGGTAATGTTACGTTATTCACCAACACTTGAAGCTTTGACATCTCCGGAAGCTTTAGGTTGTAAATGTTCTTGCCCACGTACCCATTGAAGGTGTCTTTTGACACATCCACACAAATATTCTTGGAGGTAAATCATCCTCAAACACCGTATAGTCAAAATTTTGGTTATCTTTTTATCTTTTCCTAAACCAAATGTTCGCAACTCGTACGTCACACAAGGGTAAAGAGCTCCTTTTGATCGGTATATCTTATCGTAGTAATCCAAAGCACCACTTCTTAGCTTTAACAGACTTGCTCTTAATATAGGATCGCTGATGATGATGTTGCACTCCGCATTGTCTTTTGCCTGAATAACGTGGGTTAGGGCACTTCGAGAAAATTTCAACGATATTTCCGTTTGTGGTGGTAGATATCCACCGTTAAATATCACCGAAGTTACAACCGGTAAATACAGAGTACACTCATCGCTGTTGAAAAAGTACGCTTGTCTAGCTGTAGCACCTTCATTGTCTTCGAAACTATCCATGGAATAGGCACTATCTTGAAGCCAGAGAGCTGCACGAAGATGGCAGTTTCGCTCTTCACTTGAGTAATGTAAAAGCTTTAAGATGTAGGTCATCCAAGGGTAGTTTGCTTGGTTTGACGTTATTATTTCATTGTTGATTTTGACATAAACTTGACTAAATACTGCATAATAAAATTGATTGCAGGGTATAATGGGGTTTCCAAGGGTTTGTCGTCTATTTCTTTTCTTTGGAGGTGGTTTGCTGGCTGGAGGTTTGGGTGGTTGAGCTGCCGATAGCTTTACTTTGTATTTGAGAAACAGCCGATTCATATCCACCAAGTAGTCAGACTTTGGAATCTTGAATTCCAGTGGTGTTGCAGCATCCTCAATCTATTGTCCGCTGACACTGGTAAACTCGACAAGCTGACAGCTTTCAATCTCATTTTGTTGTTGTGGTCTTCGGCTCCAGTTTAGTTACTGTTTTCCATATTAGAAAATTTTCTTAGATTTTAAATGTTTCAATTTCTTTTCATGTTTTTTAAACTTTCGTCTCACAACTTTTTTACGTTTTAACGTTTGACGCTTGTTTTTTAGCTTAGGCTTCAGATTCCTGAGCTTGGGTTTTTGTCTCTGTCCCTGGAAAACTGGGTTGATTTTCAGACTAATAGACATTGTTTTAAATATTAACAGACTGAAATCCTTTTCATGTTTTTATAATCATTGAATGTAAGTACAAAACTTTATCCACAAGCGAGGAAAGTCTGTTTCCTGCGTTGTCAGTAACCTCGAGCACTAATTCTGAAGTAAACTTGTTCTTCAATTTGGAGCAAGTGTCCACTTTTTGTCCTGTTAGAACGCATAATGTTTCTGTAAAACCACAATTTAAAATTTTAGGTTCAATAAAATTTGCCTTTATCATATGAGACATTTTATTTTTATCTATGGATCCAAATAACTTGTAAGCCATCACAAGGACGTAATCAGCTTCAATTGGTATAGGTGTAACAGGCCCGTTCCGGTCCTGTCACGAGCGATTCATGATTTTCGCACTCAAAATTGTACCGGAACGCGTTGGCATATGACCGTTTTGTACAAAATGTCGTATCATATCAGTGAACCGTTTTGTATAAAATGCCGTATCATATCAGTGAACCGTTTTGTATAAAATGCCGAATAATATTAGTGAACCGTTTTGTATAAAATGCCGTATCATATCAGTGAACCGTTGTGTATAAAATGTCGTATTATATCAGTGAACCGTTTGTATAAAATGCCGTATTGTATCAGTCAACCGTTTGTATAAAATGTCGCATTATATCAGTGAACCATTTGTATAAAATGCCGTATTGTATCAGGGAACCGTTGTGTATAAAATGTCGCATTGTATCATTGAACCGTTTTGTATAAAATGTCGCATTATATCAGTGAACCGTTTGTATGAAAAATGCCGTATTATGTCAGTTTGTCGCCACATATCAGTGAACCGTTTCGCATAACATGCCGCACACCTTTGTTGTAACTGACGAATTTGACCGGGACGAGTATTACAATCTGCCTGAAGTATAGGGAAATAAACCGCCTAAACCGATCTGTAAGACTGAAGATGGAGCCCCACACCGAAGGAGACTGGAAATCAGATGAGAACCCAACCAGCGGACACTATATGCTAAAGTTTGACGGTTACAACCGTCCGGGGATAGGAGGCCCCTGGGTGCTCGTTCAAGTTAACAAATTTACTTAGACCAAACTCAAAAATATTAAATTTACGTGGTTTTAGCTGTATAATGAGCCATGGTCAAGAGAAATCATGACTTGCAACCAATTAACCTTACACGCGCGGTAGTTTTTGAGCTTACAGAGAATGACGGGTACCGGGTTAATTTGATGGCCCGCTTCCGTCCATTATCCGGAGAACTACCGGAGCGTGCTGACCGAACATTTCAAGGACTATTGTCAGACACCGAAATCGCCCCGGACGACGCCTGAACCTCGCTCGTAACTTATTGAGACAACCGCTACTTACGCTAAGTAGGGTTGTCAGAACCGAACCAGGACCATTACTTTTCAGATATTTATAACATATTGCAGGTATATGTATGTATATGTGTATATGTATATATATGTAAGTGTGTATGTGGCCCTTAGACGACTGCGCATTTTAGGTACAACCGCCTTTTAGTACCCCGCTGTAAGACGCGACTGATACAAGTACCCACCTTTTTTCGTCCTCGTTGCTCTACCGCGTTTCTGAACCGGTGCATGCGACACCTCGTTTTGTTCATAGTGACTAGGAGAGTCTAACGACGTGCGTCAGAACCCCGTCCGAATCCCCGCCGACCCGTTGTAATCACTCACAGGTGCCTAAATCCCTGTTGACAATCATTAGTGGGCACCGACTATTCGAAATTTTTTTCGCAACTCCAAAATGGGCGAACCGCGCCTCATTGGATTCGCCTCGACGAGACATCTCCAAAAATATCCGGCGGGTCTCGGTCCGCCGCCCCGTTAACCCAGAATAACTGGCAAATGCGCCCCTACCGTAGCCGCTACTCTCTCTAATCGCTGTAATTTTAGTACCGTTTTTACCCTTGCCGCCCCGGCAGCGATATCACCCCTCATTCGAATCGCCGTGTAACGGTAAGTCCAACGATACCCGGCGGGCGTCGCTGCACTCAACCGTTAGCGCAGGAGAGCTCTCTAAAGCTCCCCATACTTATCTATATGGGAACGCATGGATGGGTTCCGATCCGCTATTACGACTTCCCCCCTCATATTTGGTACCGATCGATTCCACTCTTCGTCCTGGGACCGAATCTGCCCCCAGCCCCTCAAAATCCTCCTTGATTACCCTTGTCCCGCTCCACTTCCCACGTCCGTTTCGTGTCCTCGCTGTCCTTTCGTCTTCTTGTCCTCGATCTCTTTAACCGACACTTTTGGTCGGCAATTTTTGTTGTTGTTGT
>JASANE010022922.1:0-13560 GCA_030248225.1 Trileptium ribeirensis
GAATTTTTTTTCCAAAATGGCATAAATAAAACAATGTGTATGCACATTTTCACAGATATTTCAATAAAATACTGAATATTTCCGCATTGAATAAATAAGTGGGAAAAATTTAGTATTAAAAATTAAGCTATGTATTTCTGTGTTACAACCGAGTAGCGTACATACTTAAAACATAAAATTTTTGTTAAGTGCTACGTAACTATATGTATATATGTTTCCTATTCTTATCGCATGGTCGGTTTGGCTGTAATTATTTCTTGGTAAATTCAAACTAAATTAATTTGCCCAAATTTTCTCCACAACATTTGACGATTATTAAATCTGACGCAGTGGTGATGGCACAAAAATTATGATACGAATTTTGGCAGAGATATGAAAACCTGGAATATAAAAAGAGAATTTACCATGTCCTTAATGCCGTTAGTTTGCGGCAGTAAAACAATTTTTTAACTTGTAACAGTAAAATCGATATGTTGCCTGGAACAACACATGGCGCTAATGCCCCAGCTAAACTTTTTTCTGATAATACCTGTGATTTTTGCGACAAAATGGGAATTTAAAATTGAAGTAAATTTTAATAATCTTACAACTCTCATGTTAACCTCTTAAATAATGATTTTTTTTAAATTTGACTAAGACTACAAAATACTGTTCGTTGACAGTTTAATGCGACATTTAACTAGGGCTTAGTATCAGCAATTTACCTTTAATCACTTTTAAAATCTTAAATTCATGAAAATTCAGTGAAAAAAGTTTTGAAAAATTTCGTTGCTAAAAGGCGAGATTGTAAATAGCGTGCATAATATTTACTAATCGGTTTCTTAGAAACTACGTAATTAAACTATTTTTCAACTGCTACTGCTGCGTGCTGCTTTTGGTCGGCGATAGCTCACGATCTGTTTTCTTTTTGCTGATAAACGATACCTGTACATTTGGCAGCAGTGAAAATAAATTATAGTGATTAGTAATCTCTAGACTCCATGCAAAAAAAGTCGCAGAGTAGTATTAAACTCACGTACTTTGGCTTATATATGCCTTTACTGCGGTCGTTTTTACGTACAAGTATCTGTTGCAAGGTTAGATATGAGACATATTGGCTATCAAATCACCGATACCATAATCAATAAAACTACACAGAAAGATTGGCAATAACCGATGGCTTCTATTGCTGCTTCAATCTTGCTGGTTATTTAATAGATCAGCAAGTATCTGTTCCAAGATTAAATATGAGGGATATCGGTTATCAAATCACCAATACGATAATCAGTGAAAGAAGGATTGGCAATCACCGATGGCTTCTATTGCTGCTTCGATCTTGCTAGTTACTTAATTTAATTTGATCAGCAAGTACCTGTTCCAAGGTTAGATATGAGGAATATCGATTATCAAATCACCAATACGATAGTAATAAAACTATACAGAAAGACTCGCAATCACCGATGGCTTCGATTGCTACTTCAATCTTGATAGTTAAGCAGTTCATTAGTCCTCAAAAAACCGTCTGAGCTAGTCGATGCAACCCGTAAGCCGAAAACGACCAGTTCATCGAAAAATATATATGAGGATGCAAATTTGCTATGCTAGTTGTTTCATGGGGCTTTGGATATATGCAAATAGTTTGAATAAAGGGCTCCTAATTTCAATACGGTTTTGTAGACAACTTAAGTATATATATATATGACTCAATTAAGTTTGATGGCAAAATCTTAGAGATTTATAAAAAATATTCAAAAATATAAGTATTTTTTTATTTCATGCATTTGCAACCCGCTATTTGAAAAGTATATTTATGTTAGCCGTATTGTTTTCATGGAAGGAAAATTGGTTACTTTTTTGGCGGACATTTAGTAATACCCAATAACTTGTGCCGCTGCACAGTGAAGTGTATCCAAAGACCGAGTACTTTTCATCTTTTAAGGGGTTTACTATTTCAACACAGTGTGTCTTCAGATTAATCAAGCTTTGATGGATGGATATAAAACCCAAGATTCTTATCACGAGGGAATCTGATGCTGGGATCAATCACGATGGTTCATATATATTAAATTAGACCAAAATATCACCTAACTTGTGGCCATATCACCTTCAGTGATTGCAGAACCCGCGTTGCGGCGTGTCAATTTATTTCAGTGTTCTATTTGAGTAAAATACTATGGATTAGGACACACTGCGGGAGAGTGAAGGTGATAATGGGGTTACTCACACTATATTTTGGGTGCCATTCATACCTGTCTACGTTAAGGCAACTCACATCATAGTTTGAAAAAGGCCACTCATATGTTAACGCCGGCGCTTAGGTGTACGTTACATTTTTAGAAAAAAGAACAGCTGAGTACGGGAGTTGGGGATGCAACAGGCTCCTGACTTGGGTCCGGATTAATTTTTATATAAATGTGAAACTGAGGCAAGACAAAGCCTAAGACTTGGTATATAAATAACGAAATGGCATGCATTCAACTCACGTCACTAATTTGTTATGGAATTGGCGAACATTTCACTAATCACTAAACATTTAACCACATCATCATCGCTATAAATCCTATATAGTCTGTGTACTGAGGCATAGTTGATTATTTCCAGCAATTAGGTCTCAAAGTATTGTTACACTAAGCAAACAAATAAATATGAACTTCAAAATGTTATATCGTCTGCCATATGTGCTATGTGCTTGGTTGATTCTTGCTGTTCTCATATTTTCGAAGAGCAGTTTGTGTTCGTCACCATTAACCGAATACGTAGGCCGATTGGGAAATAGTTACGATTGGAATGAATTGAGTATGTGCTTTAAAACTCGATCAGAATGCGAAGATTTGTGCGGTCCACGTTATTGCAGGCCACAATGTTTCGGTAAGCGAAACTATATATAAGTGTGTATTATGTTTTCAAAATTTGACATGAAGCTTATTAGACAATATAAGGAAAGGCGAAGTTTATGGCTATACACATAGACTGAAATGTACTTGCGTCTACATAAATCAAACAATTTTATACGGTGTTCGGAACGCATTTTCGGTAGTAGAGAGAATAAAAATTAAATGAGATACGACGCTACACTGAAAATGGGTTTACATGAAATTTAAAAGAAGTTTCTCTGATTTTTGCACTACAACATAATTCTTTTAAAATTCAAAGACCTATTCTTGCAAATTTCAAAGATAAGTAATTTAATTTTATAAAAGATAATTCCTTGAAATTTCCAATTAACAATTTTAGTATATATGAACGATATTTGAAACTTCACTAGTTAATATGTGTCGTACGAAGTTAACAGTTAACTTTTATTGTAAAACGAGTCACTTATTGTGCAGAGCGAGACAAAATATATACTATGCTAACAAATACTAGTTGGTTCATATAAAGTATATCACTCCACAGCATTGGTTTATATTATATTATAAATTGTTTTATTAAATTTAGACATATATCTAAAATTTTTTAGGAAAGTATCCGAAATTCTGTGTTGTCTTTTGTTGTCGCGGTCAAGACATTAGGAATTATCTTATCGAAAAGAAACAACTGTCAATGAATATTATATTATAAATTGTTTTATTAAATTTAGACATATATCTAAAATTTTTTAGGAAAGTATCCGAAATTCTGTGTTGCCTTTTGTTGTCGCGGTCAAGACATTAGGAATTATCTTATCGAAAAGAAACAACTGTCAATGAATATTATATTATAAATTGTTTTATTAGATTTAGACATATATCTAAAAATTTTTAGGAAAGTATCCGAAATTCTGTGTTGCCTTTTGTTGTCGCGGTCAAGACATTAGGAATTATCTTATCGAAAAGAAACAACTGCCAATGAAGACGCTATTGTAACGAGACAGAGAGAGAAACGGATTCATTTTTGAAACTTTCAAGGAACAAACACACGTTTCAACTATATATTAAAAGATATATCAATCACGTTATTTTAATAAATGGACTGATTCATAACTACCGTAGAAAATCGCGACTTCAATGTTATTTGATATCGGAATAAAACAACAAAAATTGACTACGAAAGAAATCTTGACACCTAACTATAAGACATCGATATATTAATCGCCGCAATATATGACTCTGAATAAAATTAATATTAGTGCGTACGTCTTGCTTATTTATAGCTTAGATATATAGCCAAAAGTAGTGAAAAGGTACAAATGAAATATAGTGTTTATGTTAAAAATAGTATTAAAGGGCTATGCTTCCTTCCTTACTAGAAAATTTGTTTGTCAAATGCGAAAATGAATATTAGTGTGTCTTACGTTTAGCTTAGAAAAATATAGCCAAATGTAGTGAAAAGGTACAACTAAAGGATCAATTTGTGTTAGACAATACTACAAAAGGGTTATCCTTACTTCCTATCCAGAAAATTTGTTTGTCAAATACGAAAATTAATATTAGTGTGTCTTACCTTTATCTTTTATAAATATAGCCAAAAGTAGTGAAAAAGTACAACTAATGCGGCGTTCACCTTATAATGTCCCCTACGTTTGGAACCTATGCACACCACACAGTGTCAGGCAAACTGTCGACAACACGGTGTCTTAGACACCCCATGTTTTTAATAAATTTTTTAAAGGTAGCTAGCTAGGGTATTGCCATTTCTCGACAGTGTTAGGCACACCGTGCCTTCTGGCAGATTTATTGACAATGTTCGGAATTATTTGATCATCTTCCATATGGCCTAGACACAAATATCAAGAATTTAGAAAAAACTACACAAGACGATTAACTAATAAACTGCATTAGCTACAGACGGTGTCCGTTATAGTTAATTCGCGCCAAATTAGTAGCTAAGGTTGTGTATGACACTGTCAAGAAAAAATCTAGTAGCCAGGGCTGTGTCGTACAGCCTCGGCAATTGATTTACAGTATCGGTGTCACCCTGACTGTCTGTACAATAGGGGGTCCGACTACAGGGGGACAAAAGTTCCAAACAGCGAAGACATTTAACGCGAACGCCGCATAAGGGACAAAATTTATGTTAAAAATTACTACAAATGGTTTACCCTTCCTTCCTTTCTATAAAATTTGTTTGTCAAATGCGAAAATGAATATTAGTGTGTTTTACTTTTAGCTCCGAAAAATATAGCCAAATGTAGTGAAAAGGTACAACTAAAGGATCAATTTGTGTTAGGCAATACTACAAAAGGGTTATCCTTACTTCCTATCCAGAAAATTTGTTTGTCAAATGCGAAAATGAATATTAGTGTGTCTTACGTTTAGCTAGAAAAATATAGCCAAATGTAGTGAAAAGGTACACCTAATGGATCAATTTGTGTTAGACAATACTACAAAAGGGTTATCCTTACTTCCTATCCAGAAAATTTGTTTGTCAAATACGAAAATTAATATTAGTGTGTCTTACCTTTATCTTTTATAAATATAGCCAAAAGTAGTGAAAAAGTACAACTAATGCGGCGTTCACCTTATAATGTCCCCTACGTTTGGAACCTATGCACACCACACAGTGTCAGGCAAACTGTCGACAACACGGTGTCTTAGACACCCCATGTTTTTAATAAATTTTTTAAAGGTAGCTAGCTAGGGTATTGCCATTTCTCGACAGTGTTAGGCACACCGTGCCTTCTGGCAGATTTATTGACAATGTTCGGAATTATTTGATCATCTTCCATATGGCCTAGACACAAATATCAAGAATTTAGAAAAAACTACACAAGACGATTAACTAATAAACTGCATTAGCTACAGACGGTGTCCGTTATAGTTAATTCGCGCCAAATTAGTAGCTAAGGTTGTGTATGACACTGTCAAGAAAAAATCTAGTAGCCAGGGCTGTGTCGTACAGCCTCGGCAATTGATTTACAGTATCGGTGTCACCCTGACTGTCTGTACAATAGGGGTCCGACTACAGGGGGACAAAAGTTCCAAACAGCGAAGACATTTTAACGTGAACGCCGCATAAGGGACAAAATTTATGTTAAAAATTACTACAAATGGTTTACCCTTCCTTCCTTTCTATAAAATTTGTTTGTCAAATGCGAAAATGAATATTAGTGTGTTTTACTTTTAGCTCCGAAAAATATAGCCAAATGTAGTGAAAAGGTACAACTAAAGGATCAATTTGTGTTAGGCAATACTACAAAAGGGTTATCCTTACTTCCTATCCAGAAAATTTGTTTGTCAAATGCGAAAATGAATATTAGTGTGTCTTACGTTTAGCTAGAAAAATATAGCCAAATGTAGTGAAAAGGTACACCTAATGGATAAAATTTATGTTAGAAACTACTATTAAAGGGTTATCCTTCCTTATTTTTTATAAAATTTGTTTGTCAAATGCGAAAATGAATATTAGTGTGTTTTACTTTTAGCTCCGAAAAATATAGCCAAATGTAGTGAAAAGGTACAACTAAAGGATCAATTTGTGTTAGACAATACTACAAAAGGGTTATCCTTACTTCCTATCCAGAAAATTTGTTTGTCAAATACGAAAATTAATATTAGTGTGTCTTACCTTTATCTTTTATAAATATAGCCAAAAGTAGTGAAAAAGTACAACTAATGCGGCGTTCACCTTATAATGTCCCCTACGTTTGGAACCTATGCACACCACACAGTGTCAGGCAAACTGTCGACAACACGGTGTCTTAGACACCCCATGTTTTTAAAAAATTTTTTAAAGGTAGCTAGCTAGGGTATTGCCATTTCTCGACAGTGTTAGGCACACCGTGCCTTCTGGCAGATTTATTGACAATGTTCGGAATTATTTGATCATCTTCCATATGGCCTAGACACAAATATCAAGAATTTAGAAAAAACTACACAAGACGATTAACTAATAAACTGCATTAGCTACAGACGGTGTCCGTTATAGTTAATTCGGGCCAAATTAGTAGCTAAGGTTGTGTATGACACTGTCAAGAAAAAATCTAGTAGCCAGGGCCGTGTCGTACAGCCTCGGCAATTGATTTACAGTATCGGTGTCACCCTGATTGTCTGTACAATAGGGGTCCGACTACAGGGGGACAAAAGTTCCAAACAGCGAAGACATTTTAACGTGAACGCCGCATAAGGGACAAAATTTATGTTAAAAATTACTACAAATGGTTTACCCTTCCTTCCTTTCTATAAAATTTGTTTGTCAAATGCGAAAATGAATATTAGTGTGTTTTACTTTTAGCTCCGAAAAATATAGCCAAATGTAGTGAAAAGGTACAACTAAAGGATCAATTTGTGTTAGGCAATACTACAAAAGGGTTATCCTTACTTCCTATCCAGAAAATTTGTTTGTCAAATGCGAAAATGAATATTAGTGTGTCTTACGTTTAGCTAGAAAAATATAGCCAAATGTAGTGAAAAGGTACACCTAATGGATAAAATTTATGTTAGAAACTACTATTAAAGGGTTATCCTTCCTTATTTTTTATAAAATTTGTTTGTCAAATGCGAAAATGAATATTAGTGTGTTTTACTTTTAGCTCCGAAAAATATAGCCAAATGTAGTGAAAAGGTACAACTAAAGGATCAATTTGTGTTAGGCAATACTACAAAAGGGTTATCCTTACTTCCTATCCAGAAAATTTGTTTGTCAAATGCGAAAATGAATATTAGTGTGTCTTACGTTTAGCTAGAAAAATATAGCCAAATGTAGTGAAAAGGTACACCTAATGGATAAAATTTATGTTAGAAACTACTATTAAAGGGTTATCCTTCCTTATTTTTTATAAAATTTGTTTGTCAAATGTGAAAATGAATATTAGTGTGTTTTACTTTTAGCTCCGAAAAATATAGCCAAATGTAGTGAAAAGGTACAACTAAAGGATCAATTTGTGTTAGACAATACTACAAAAGGGTTATCCTTACTTCCTATCCAGAACATTTGTTTGTCAAATACGAAAATTAATATTAGTCTGTCTTACCTTTATCTTTTATAAATATAGCCAAAAGTAGTGAAAAAGTACAACTAATGCGGCGTTCACCTTATAATGTCCCCTACGTTTGGAACCTATGCACACCACACAGTGTCAGGCAAACTGTCGACAACACGGTGTCTTAGACACCCCATGTTTTTAATAAATTTTTTAAAGGTAGCTAGCTAGGGTATTGCCATTTCTCGACAGTGTTAGGCACACCGTGCCTTCTGGCAGATTTATTGACAATGTTCGGAATTATTTGATCATCTTCCATATGGCCTAGACACAAATATCGAAGAATTTAGAAAAAACTACACAAGACGATTAACTAATAAACTGCATTAGCTACAGACGGTGTCCGTTATAGTTAATTCGCGCCAAATTAGTAGCTAAGGTTGTGTATGACACTGTCAAGAAAAAATCTAGTAGCCAGGGCTGTGTCGTACAGCCTCGGCAATTGATTTACAGTATCGGTGTCACCCTGACTGTCTGTACAATAGGGGTCCGACTACAGGGGGACAAAAGTTCCAAACAGCGAAGACATTTTAACTTGAACGCCGCATAAGGGACAAAATTTATGTTAAAAATTACTACAAATGGTTTACCCTTCCTTCCTTTCTATAAAATTTGTTTGTCAAATGCGAAAATGAATATTAGTCTGTTTTACTTTTAGCTCCGAAAAATATAGCCAAATGTAGTGAAAAGGTACAACTAAAGGATCAATTTGTGTTAGGCAATACTACAAAAGGGTTATCCTTACTTCCTATCCAGAAAATTTGTTTGTCAAATGCGAAAATGAATATTAGTGTGTCTTACGTTTAGCTAGAAAAATATAGCCAAATGTAGTGAAAAGGTACACCTAATGGATAAAATTTATGTTAGAAACTACTATTAAAGGGTTATCCTTCCTTATTTTTTATAAAATTTGTTTGTCAAATGCAAAAATGAATATTAGTGTGTCTTACTTTTAGTTTTGATAAATATAGCCAAAAGTAGTGACAAGGTACAACTAAAGGATCAATTTGTGTTAGACAATAGTACAAAAGGGTTATCCTTACTTCCTATCCAGAAAATTTGTTTGTCAAATGCGAAAATGAATATTAATGTGTCTTACATTTAGCTAGAAAAATATAGCCAAATGTAGTGAAAAGGTATATACAACTAATGGATAAAATTTATGTTTGAAAATACTACAAAAGGGTTATTTTTCCTTCCTTTTTATGAAATTTGTTGGTCAAATGCGAAAATGTTGTTTAATGTTTCCGCCTGATTAGTTAACTGAGGCCCAGCAGTAGTTGGGAATTGAAGTGTCGGTCCAAGTTAAGTTACTGGAGGTAATTTGATATTTTCAGGTTTGAACCCTATCCTTACATCGCTACGGCGTGATAAACATGTTTAAACTTTATAAACAGCAACATTATATTAAACTTTTCACATCATATTAACTAAGTGTATTAATATCTCTTGAAACATAATTATGTTTATGGTTGTCAGCTTAACTTTGATGGAATAGTTTATTGTCAGATCCTCAGACCGTATTAACAAAACTTTAATTATTATAGCAGCACATCCATTTAAACTCAGTAAGATGCTATTACAAATATTTATGTTTTTATTAAAACGAAATAAAACCCTGACGATAACAAGTATCAACTATTATTTCAAACATTGATATTAAAATTTGTTCGAAATTTAGTGATTTCTATGCAATTTTTGTTATTATGAGCAATTCTTATATATGAAAAGATACAACTAATAAATGTCTACCCAGCGACTGAAACAAGAAACCGGCACTAAATTTGATGTATACGCAGCAAAATCAACCTGAATGGGTAATATACATTCACATTATTCGGGACATTTTCAATATATGAGTCTATGCCCTCCTTGGCTATATTCAATATATCATTTAAAGTTTAAGACCTAAGACTAAGCGCTACTAAGCTAAGGTTCTTTTGGACGGTTAGACTAAATGTAAGATTAAAACTCGGCGGACGTCATACCTTAAACCTTCAGCATATGTCATTTTTTAACGATATAACATTAAGCCCTCACAGAGGTGGTCTCGGGTTCGGGTACACGCGGATCCCCTCGGGGCGATCAGGTACGACTTCAAATCTATAGCACATGCGTAGCGGGTACCTTCGAGTGGCAGGTATACCCGCGGGTAGTGGGAACACATATGTGTAATGCATCATGTACAACAGTCACCGCTGTTGACTAAATGACTAGGTCGTTCCGCCTTGTTGATGGCATCAAAAATATTTGGTGGATCCATATTTTAAAACTTGACGCCCTCAAGTTGTCTCGCGCATCACGGCGTAGGGTACCACCGCTACCTATTTTTTTATAATATATACAGCCGCATACAAATAAAACTAAGGTGGATGTACAACGGTCACAGCTTGATAAATGACCCAAAGAAAGTAATCTTTTCAAATTTAACAGCCTTTGTAGAATAGACCAGGGTTGGAAGCGATGCGAGTCTACTCACGGACCACGCTGTTTCTAGAGAAATGAAGTATAGCGGAGCAATTTCTCTGTCATGCAGGTTGTGCGACGGACGAAAGGGAACAAGGCCAGGCAGTGTCAAGTACCACTATGCTAATGCATAATGCGAGCGGTAATAAATTAATGGCAACATTAGGAAAAAGAAGAGTATTACGAAACCTAAAAACTGTTGAAATAGTTGTAGAGCAAACAATTTTAAAGAACTGGACGGTCACATACCATCTTCTTTTCGGATAGCGGTATACGTAACCTAAAAATGACCATAATAGACTTAGTGCTTCGACCTGGCCTCGATGTTTAATTGAAATGGTCCTACTTTAGTCATTGCCGTGAGGCGTTGCCGAATTATATATATAAAAAACAGGTCTTCAAAACCCTGATAAATTAAAGATCCTACAATATTTATATTTATTTTTATTTTAATTTTTCTCACTAAACTGACAATATTTTTTTCGCCATACGAGAATTCAAAATTTTGTTCCAATTATTTATTAAGTCGAGTAATCCCCAGTGTCTGACGCGTTAACGGCAATATGAAATCTTGCTGATGTTCAGTTTATAATGACACTGAAATTTCGAATAATTGTACTTTGAATAAACCCAAAACGCCTAAAAGTATGCAAAACTGAATGGAAAAGATTTAGAAATGATTTTATGTAAGTTTTATGTATATGCTTCGATATAAATTTGAAGTAATAATCCGTTTAATGTGAAAATAAGGTTTAATTTTCGGGAAGCATTGCTCTGATATGTACAAAAATTTAACTCTGTATAATACTGCGTCGGCCAGGGCCCGGTGCGGGCAAAATTTCATGCCCGGATTCAAGCTTTGGGGTAAATTATTTTTTTGGCATGCATCAACAATGTATCAGTAGAACTTGCTTTGCCATGACAATTATCAAGTGTCGAATATATAATCATGTGTCAGCCAATAGCTGCTTATAAAAGCATGGGCTGTTTTCTTACAGTCTGAAAATTCTTCATTTTAAAGATACAAAAATGAGTTTAGTACCATTCGGCTTAAACTAATCATGTGGCTCCGCTTATCGACGTTTCAAACGTTTCAAAAATTTGTACATTTTTAAGTTACCAATGGCCTTAATAATGGATGCCGAAAATTTCCGCAAAATTTTATCACATTTTATTCAATATATAGCCTTCGAACCGCAATAACAAACTTAGGCGAACGGCACCAAAATAATCTCCACCGGTTCGCAGTAAGACTCCAAAATTGCACAACATAATTACCATATCTACACTTTTATATAAAGCACTCATTATTCGTTAACCTACGAAAACATCGACTAGGTCAAAAAGACTTTATGACTCAATTAATTATAATTAAATGCATTAAAAATAATATATATATGCCGACGCAGGGGTTCAGGAGGCTACCTAGCTACCTCCCTCCTGAGGGTACCCCACTCTCTGATCTCCATACTCCTACGCCCCGAAAATGCGTGAAACTTTTTTGAAATTTTATCAATAAATTGGCAAAAATAGGATAAACTTTGCAAAAATTTGGGTAAAATTGGGTCCTCCGGAGAGAGGTAGGTCATAAAGTTTTTTCAGCACCCCCCTCACCGAGGACCTACCCGGGGGCCTCTACCGTTCTGAGATTCTGATGTAAACCTCCCATGACGACTCCGGATACGCCCCTTCCTGAAACCTCGGAGAGTCTGCATGTATGATATATAACTTATTAAATGATGAAATAAGCATAATAATTTCAGCAAATGAAGTCAAGTTTTCAGGCAATATCCGTCCTCCCACACCGGTACCGTCAGGTTCAGTGCCCGCGCACAGCTTACGCACAGCCTGTTTTCATCTTACACAACGAATCACGGCCATTATTTAACGCATATAATGAAAAATTACAATTAAGATGGAGAAATTTGTAATAAACGTCGCACTGTAAATAACAATTAAACACTGTAGTAAACATATTAAACATTACATGCGACATAACATTTAACGAGTTATATTTTAAATTAATAAACAGTGTACACGTTTAAAACAAGCCTGATAGCATAACCTTTATTTTGCCTATATTTCACCTGCACGAAATCTGGAACCATTACAGATTAATAATTTGATAAACTGATTTAAGTTTTGTTTATTGCCAAATACTTGTGTGTGATGAATTTTTGAAAACTCATGCAAAAGTGTATGACATGTCGTAGTTGTCTGATACATGCTCAAAATTAGTCTCACGCAAAAAAGGAATCAGTTTTCAACGAAATAAAATGTGTCAGGCGGTCCATGTAGCGTTAATAAACGCTTAAAAAGATACTTTTAATATTTTAGAATTATATTTACTTCTCGTAAACTTTCAGTCATTATGATCAAAAATACTGAAGCGCCTCATTTGGTGAATTCCCAACTACCGTGAAAACTGGGCTTTAATTATTACTTGAAAATGTTATTTGAAAAACAAATATCACAAAGTAAACACTGAAATGAGAAATCGTGAATCCTTGCTATGTAATCAAAATGCAAATCATAACTGACACAAAACAAGAATGCAAATTCGTTTGGACAGGCGGCGTTGAACATTTAGCTTAGACATAGCTTTATATAAAGCAATTCCCATTAAATACTATTATGGGCTATTATGCTTCTTTTCATAAAGCTGTTGATTTAATACAAAACATGCTGTATTTTCGCGAATTTAGTGCACCAAACACCAACGGTAGTTAAGAGTTATATGACTATTTTATTTATTTAGCGACATAACCCGAGCGAATATACTATTTTTAATCGCAGCTAACGAAGCTGTATCTTCACTAATTGTACGAAAACGGCCTTCCTTATCGTCATAATTACTACCGCAGTCATCGTCTTTAGTACAACAACTATTGCAATTACTATTTGACGAATTACTCAAGTCAGCCTTACTACAATTTGACGAATAAATTGTACTATCGACAATACAAGATGACGAAGAATTGATTTTGACGTCGCCGTTTAGCTTTTTATGCTGATTATTATTAGTTTTACACTGACGATGTCGGTATTTATAACAAATATAAGCGCATTGAAGACCAATAACAGTAAGTAGCAACACAAAACACGTAATTAGGAGACCGAAACCGGTTTGATCAATACAAAGTGCCGCAGCACGATCAACAGGTGACAGTTGAAGTGAGCGTAATTGTCGAAGATCTGCATCGTCTAAAATTAGG
>JASANE010022923.1:0-21656 GCA_030248225.1 Trileptium ribeirensis
TTTGTGGTTATCGTAAGTCAGTCATATTGTGGTTTGGACTTTACGGTGGTATTACCAGGTTAATTCTGCTCGTTGGGGCTTTAAAGAGTTTGGACTTTAGTTCGTTTGGTTTACGGCACAGAGGCATCCCTGCTTATCGGTTATTCACGCACGCAATATCTCGGCATTCTAGTATTCGGCGACTTTTGTGGACAGTCACGTGGCTCGTGGATATTAAAGCGGTATAAAGATTTCTTGTGAAGAAGTAAAGATAGAGACACTGCGGCATAATGATGAGTGTTAAAGAGCATGTGCTCACCTTTGCGATATTTTAACAAATATTCTTCTCTTTTGTGTTTGAAGATTTTATTGATTATACAGTTTGATGGATTTTGTGTTCTGGATTTTGTACGTGTGTACTTTGCTCATCATTTCAATTGGAGTTTTTTTGTTTTGAACCGCAGTATATGCTTATACAGTGATTGCTTTGATTGAAACTGTGTTTACTTCTTTTGCTGAGAATTAAGATTGGAATTATTTGTGTATACACGTATAGACAGTGATAGTATTATAGTTTATAGGCTATGCTCAGAGTTTAATTCGAGTATTCTTGGGGCATTCATTTGACTTAAATAGTACATTGAATTAAAGGATCAGAGTTCATTGTTATTCGTAACGACAGTCGGACATTCCCAAAAGTCTAGAGTGCTGAAATTCTCTATAAAAACGTTCGTTCGATTGTTCTTCGTTACATTTGGAGGTCCCACCGAGATTCGGTTCTTCATAGCCGAGTCTGGTGAACTTTGATCGTTGTATTCAATCGTGCCGTTTTCCGAAACTTCGGGTTTGCGGACAAATACGGCTGAATATAATTTAAGAAGTAGGAGTGGGGCAAGATTAGAATCTAGTGACGACGAACCAAATAATAGTTCGTACTTAGAATCGGATAGTTTTGTCTATTCTGTACCAAGTCAGGAGAAGGTGAAAATGGTAGATTCGCTGTCCAAGAATATTGGTCAATTAGACCATGTCGTGAAAGACCTAGCCACAAGACTAGATACTGGTTTACAGAATTTATCAGATGAATTCGGTGAATTATCACATCGCGCTAGCTTAGCAAACCAACTTGACCTTACAATAAAACCGTATAAGGGGGATTTGACCGGCCAAGATTTTAACACTTGGATTGAAAATTTTAACACAGTCTGTGAAGCCAAATTGATCGGTGAAGCATTAAGATTGAGAGTATTGCCAGCGTATTTAAAAGATCGGGCCAAAGATGTTTATGATCGTCTTCCTGACGCCTCTAAAAGACATTATAATGACTTGGTGTGTTCGTTGAGAAATGGGTTAGCTACCCCAGAATGGTCAATGTACCATGAAGCGGCGTTAGAGCAACGTCAACAACATGTCGGTGAAAATGTTACAGCATACCTTAAAGTAATTAAGCGCGCGTGTAAAAATATATATCCGGCTGAGAATGACGCGAATTTGGAGCGAAAAATAATTAGTCGATTTTTCAGTGGGCTCCGTTCACCTGAATTAAAGTCACAAGTATTTCGTGATATGCCCAAATCTTTGAGAGAGGCCGAGGACTTGGCCCAACGATTAGATATGCAAAGTATTTTGTGCACACCCACCGTCTCTGCGGTTGGAGTTGTATCATCTTCGACCATTTCGGATAAAAGATTGGAACAAATTACACGCGGAATAGAACTTTTGACCGAAAATCAAAAAGTATTGGCTTCTAAAATAGAACGACCCCATGAGGAACAACGGGGAACGACTAGGCCTCTCCCGCCAAGGCGTCCCGATACAGGATACCGACCAAATAGCAATCGGCCACAAAACCAAATGATCAACCGAAATAGATTTAATTCCCCTGCAGAATTTAACCCAAGGGGTCCCAGGTGTTATAGCTGTGGAAAACTGGGTCACATGGCTATGAGCTGTCTTCTTCGAGGCCCGCAACAACCTAATAATAGGAACCAATCAAGACCATGGTTTAATACTACCAGAAATAGCTTCCCATCGTCAAACGGTCCACTTCAACAACCAACACGTCCAAATATACCTAATGTTGGACCAATGGCAGTTAAACCAGTAACACGAAATGTGGTTGCTGCAGCCACCATGGCTGAACTTGACCCAATCAAAAACGAACCACCCGCACCCAAAAATAATATTGAGCTTGAGGAGCTAAAGCGGGAAATTGAGGCTTTGACTAAACAAAATGCGCTTCTGGTTGAAAAGGCTTATCCGCAGTTTGCGGGAGCAATTACTGTTGTTCCAAAAGCAACTGTAGAATCTGTTGATAAAGAAACGCAAACAATGGTCCCAGGGAATAACCCTGAAAGAAAAACTGAAAAGACGCCTTTAAAACGGGCCAAAAAGGGGTGGTCGACCCCTAAATACATTATGCTTATATTTTCAATGCTGCTGTTTTGTACAATGACTATACCTGCTGATACCACATTTGTTCGTACTTTAAATAAGTTACACCCGCATTTATTCCCTTCATTTGGAGTTGGGTTTGTCCCAGAAGGCCTTGTTGTTACGGCAGCCGATTCAGTTTATGTCCCAATACTAGTTCACACTAAGCACGAAAAACATGAGCAATGTAAAACTATGTTAAAAAATACATTCAACATAGATAATAATTCAAAAGATTGTAACTGCACTGGTCATAAATTTTTGTATAGTGAAACTCAAAAGGCACTCCACCAGTTAAACAAAAATTTCGATGGATCTGTAGATCCAGAGTTTTATGAAGCCCTACTTCAAACTATTTGCACGGATAAACCTTTTACATGCTCTTTTAATCAAAATCCTAGGGAGAAACGATTTGTTGGCGTGGCAATTGCAGGTGCAATGTCTGTGTTAGGACTTGGGGTTGGCATTGCCAATACCGTTAAGATGTCAAGGCTTGAACCTAAGGTGATCGCACTCCAAAAGGCTGTTCCTTTATTGGAACGACATTTAATCGAGGAATCTGAACAAATTAAGCAACTATCCATTAATCAAGAACGTATATATGCAGTAACACATGATATAGTAAGATACATGAAACAAGCAACTGTATCTATTGAATGTACATTGAGTCAGTATGTTGTATATACACACTTCATGTCTCAAACTAACTTATTTATAAATGATGTACGAAACTTAATTAAAGCTACGGTCACGGCTAGTAATGATGGAACGCTGTCGGCCGATATTTTGACCGCAGCTCAAATAAGATTATTGGTTCAGAGGGAGTATTCGTTAGCCGATACAGTATACGTACATGATCCAGAATTATTTTATCATTTTGTCACCGTATATCCGGTGATGATGGATATTATGAATACACGTTTCGGTTATATACTTGAAATTCCTAGGATAAGAGTTAAGAATATTTTGCCTTTGATGCGAGTTGTAAATGTAGGGTTTAATGAACCTAGTTCGAACGCAACAGTTCGTTTGTCTTTACCTAATTTTATTACATATGACACAACGCTAAATAAGGGATATTTTCATGAAGTAATCTCGGAGCATTGTCGCAGGCGCACAGGACTTTGGTACTGCGCGCGTGAATCCTTACCGACCAGCAATAGTGACACATGTCTTCAGGACTTGCGCAACTCATCAGTTACAAATAAGTCATGCATGTTCGATGTTAAACAGTATTCCCCAGAAACGATAATTGAGAGCACGCGCGTAGGCATTTTAGTCCGCACATCTCAGGAATATATATACGTCACCCGTGTTCAACCTGGTGGACAGGTTACCAAGGCGGAGAAGATTGCAGTACCAGAACACGGTGTAATGTTTTTTGCACATTCTGATTTCTCCATGATTATTGTGGGTGATCAAGTTCTAACCTCAAGTCTAAGGCCTGCTCAAGATTTTGAGGTACTTGTACAAAAAGTCGAAAATTTTCAGCTTAACTTTTCTGATATAGCTCCTCCTGCATGGAGTAAATTAAATGATGTCAAATACCATGCGGCACTAACGCAGCAACGGTTAAAACGGGAGTTATCATTTTTCATGCCTGATGAAACCGGAATAGAACTTCCATCAGAAATTACTTTAATAATAATCGTAATAGCGTTGATCTTTCTTATCGTTTGTGTGCAATATTATTTTCGCAAGAAACTGAAACAATTACTTTATCGATGTTGCAAATGCAACTCTCAAAACCAAAGGTGCAATGATATTGAACTGAAAGAAAATTCGGCGTCATTTCCTATTGAGCAGGATTATCGTTTAGCAGCAAACTCAATAAAACTCAGCGAGCCCGTTAGGCTAAGATCGCGACCGTTAGTCGTTGAGAGTGACAATCCAATCGAAATTTGTGATCTACCGTTCTGTCGCGGCCGCATTCATCAAAAACCTCGACCGAGAACAGAATACGGTGTTATACGATCCGCGGAAACAGTGTTTTCAATAGGCAGAGCTCGATCAGAAATTAGTGTTACCATAAATAATAAACCATTTACTGCAGTTTTAGATACAGGGAGTAATATAAGTGTTATGTCATCGGACGTGTTTACTGATTTGGACCAAACTCCTGATAGCCTAGTTTCTGCGCCACGAGCAAACATTATTGGCATAACGGGACACAGTTTAGACATAAGAGGTGCTGTTAAGGTGAATCTACAGATAGGGAAATCGTCTCTGGAGTGTCACATTTACGTGTCGGATGACTCTACACATTCAGTCATCATCGGAGTCGACATTCTTCAACGACTCGGAACAGTATCCATCAACTACCAACAGCGTCAAATTACGATTGATGGCACCACTTTATTGATGGGTGAACCTGTCACTAAATCTGTACATTTGCCTACAACAACAGTTCTTCCACCACGATCGGAGGTGATCATTCCTTGTCCGGTTCCTGGATTTGACGAGCCGGGAGAAGTCTTATTCGAGCCCAGCGAAAGGCTGGAACATAACTACGACTTGACCGCTGCCAGTATGTTACTGTTGAACAGTCCCGTAATAACTGTACCGGTGAGACTATTGAATATGTCTCATTATTCAGTTAAGTTATATCAGCATACCAACTTAGGCATTGTTGAACTTATACCTCTTGACCGAGCGTCATTACTAATTAGCGCTAGCTCGGACGGAGATCCGGACTTTCTAGACCAGTTAAAGCTGGACGAATGTAATGCCACCGAGGACGAAAAAACACAACTGATTAACTTAATTGTAGAATATTCAGAGGTGTTTGCAAAGCATGACTACGATTATGGCGACATAACTATCATTCAACATTCAATCGATACTGGTGATTCAATTCCAATCAAGCAAAGACCTTACCGAATACCGTTTCAAAGAAAAGCAAAGGTCGACAAAGAGATCTCGCATATGCTTCATCACGGAATCATCGAGCCTTCAACCAGTCCTTGGGCAAGTCCTCTTGTGTTGGTGGGTAAGAAAGATGGTGAATCATTGCGTTTGTGTGTTGACTATAGGAAACTCAATGCAGTTACTAAGAAAGACTGCTATCCACTACCTAACATAAATGATTTGCTTGAATGTGTTGGCAAAGCAAGATATTTTAGCGTGATGGATTTGTTGTCTGGATTTTGGCAAATACCAATGGCTAATGCTTCGGTAGAAAAGACGGCGTTTGTAACACCTGCAGGTTTATATCAGTTTAGAAAAATGCCTTTCGGATTATGTAATGCGCCTGCTACCTTCCAACGGACACTTGAAGCTACACTTCATGGATTGGTTGAAAGGATCTGTTTGATATATATTGATGATATATGTGTGTATTCTGAGACGTTTCAGGAACACTTAAGTCGGCTTCGACAAGTTTTTGATCGGCTTAAACAAGTGGGGTTGAAAATTAAACCCAGAAAATGCCAATTTTTGCGAAGCGAAGTCCCTTATTTGGGACATATTATTTCAGCGGACGGCCTCAGGCCTGATCCAGCAAAAATTGAAGTGGTAAAATTTTATCCAGTCCCAACTGATATAACTTCGGTGAGAAGTTTTCTCGGTTTTTGCAGTTACTATCGCCGCTTTATAAGAGATTTTGCAGCAATAGCAAAACCCTTGAGTCAGCTAACTAGCACTTTGAAACCATTTAAGTGGAATGAAGAAGCACAAAAAGCTTTCGAACTCTTATGCGATAAATTAATGAACCCTCCAATTTTGCACATAGCCGATCCATCGAAGCCGTACTATTTGGAAACTGATGCTAGTGGCAAAGCAATAGGCGGAGTTCTCTCGCAAACAGATGATAACAATAAACTACATCCGCTCGCTTATGGCAGTAGATTACTCCAAAAGGCGGAGAGAAACTACACGGTCACAGAACTGGAGGCGTTAGCAGTTGTATATTTTATGAAATACTTTCGAAATTATATTTATGGTCAAAAAGTAACCATAATCACAGATCATTCTGCTTTAAAATGGCTTTTGACTAATAAAAACGCTTCAGGACGCCTCCAGCGCTGGGCCTTGTCGTTGACTGAATACGACTTTACGGTTGAACATCGCGCAGGCAAAAAGATGGGACATGTTGATGCGCTATCTAGAGCTGATTTTAATTTGAAAACTGTTAATGATTCAGACATATATGAAGATGAGATAAAGTTCGCATATATAATAACCACGGAAAACAGAGATGATATACATACTGAGAGTAATAGTGAATTCGTACAAAAACAAGAGCAGGATCCTGAGATTAAGGCATTAAGAAATTATATCGACAAAAATGAACTACCCGATGATTCAAGGCTCGCGTCGCATTTTGCATTAGTACAGCCTAGGTATTTGGTGAAAGATGGATTACTTTACCATCACTATCCAATACCTAAGAATAGAGCAGGCCTCATATGGGAACAGCTGGTGGTGCCTTTCTCTATGAGAGACGAGCTAATTTCTGCTCACCACGATGATGTCGTCGGTGGTGGTCATCTAGGAATAGCTAAGACTTATCAAAAACTACTCCCCAAATACTATTGGGAAGGAATATATCGAGATGTGAGCAACTGGTGTAGAAGCTGTTTGGACTGTAACAAAAAGAAGCCCGGTCCACATAGAGCGAAGGCACCGCTCAACCCTATACCTGCTACACAACCCAATTATTCTTATCATGTGGACGTATTGGGCCCGCTACCGCAAACGTATAATGGAAATAAATATGTAATAATATTCATCGACCGCTTCACTAAATATCCTGAAGCTATATGCACGCCAGATCAAAAAGCTACTACTATTGCAAAACTTTTTATGACTGAGATTGTATGTCGCCACTCAGCGCCGCATGAGCTGGTGAGCGATAACGCTCCAAACTTTCGTAGTGAACTGGTCGATCAAATATGCAAACTAACAGGCACACGAAAAGTGTTTACAACGCCTTATAGGCCTCAGAGCAATGGTATCGTCGAGCGTATTAATCGCACGTTTTTGAGTATGGTCTCACAGTATGTAGACACAGCACAAAGAACCTGGGACGAATTTGTCCCTTTTGCATGTTTCGCGTATAGGGTAAGTGTCAATGATACCACTTCTCTGAGTCCTTTTGAAATGGTCTATGGAAGGCAACCACGATTGCCAATAGATAGGGCGTTGCCTATTTCAAATATTAATTACCTGGATGAGGAAGACTATTTTCGCGACCTACAGTTAATGCTGAAATCAGCGTGGGAATTGGCTCGCGAAAATATTCTTCGCTCACAGGAACACATGAAATATTATTATGATCGAAAGGCTGCCGAACCAAGATATTGGGTTGGTCAGAAGGTTCTCCTCCATACCCCATTTCAGAAACAAGGGAAAACGAAAAAGCTTGCCAAGTTATGGCAAGGGCTCTATGAAATTTCTGAACTAGTGCTGCCTGACGTAATACTGAACTCCGTAAGTAATCCAAAGCAAGGCAAAATAAGGGTTCATGTGGATCGCATAAAACCTTTTCACGGACCCCATGTTCCGCAACTTCAGCTAGAGGGAAAGCCTATAGAAGATGAAGAGCCACATCAGCAATTAAATGACAAAGATCTTAATATTACTGGTAATGTTATATCTACCGATGGCAAAATACCTCAGGAGGAACCTGAGATTGCCCTTGAGGACCCACAAGAGGAAAATGAGCCCACAACCGAGCGATCTAAGACTCATAATTATAACCTTAGGTCAAGAAAAAGGTCTGCCTAGTTTTTCTCCGTTTACTTCGGCAGCCTACTTATAAAACAAGCGTAATATCAGATTTTTAGGGAGGGGCAATATTATTTTATTTTAGGACGCTTCGACTCTATACATCAGCAACAGCAGTTACATCGACCGACGTTTGCGTTCGTTACAGCAACAGCAGCTACATCGACCGACGTCTGCGTTCGTTACAGCAACAGCAGCGGCACGCGAGTGTGCCACTTGGTAGCGGTCTCCGACTATGGTGTTTGCCGCCCATGCGTTAGCCTAAGCCTCTGATGTAGCATCGAGTCGCAAATAAGGGGTTGACAAGTAATAGTATTTAGCTTAGTCGAAATAGTGAAGACATTGTGTAACTGTCTATATATCCGCTCTCATGTGAGAACCTTTGCGATATTTTTACAATGAAACTGTTAATGGCGCAGCATTATGTATCGGCTCAATTGAACTAAGTACTTTGCTTTTAGATTCGTTGATTCGTTTGGACAACACGTACATTTGAGAATCTGAAACTGACGATGACTAGTCTGGAACCAACCGAAGCCGATCATATGGACGCGTACTACAGTATCCCAACGGAAGTGACGCAGTATATGATCCAGCAATTAATGGGATTAGCCGCCTCTGACGAATCAGATGCCGACGAGCTTGAACAGTTAGCTGCGCAGAACTTTCTTAGCACCTACATCCCGATAAAACAGCTAGCGATCGACTTGAAGCACTACTACGACAATGCTCGGCCTGGTGACTATGCCGCCGCTGTTCCTTCATTCGTCGAGAACTGTCTCAACTATACCTACATGCCGGAACGCTACCCTAGGGAGACGCTAACAATGTGCCCGATGTGTAAAGTTCCAATTCGCAATCCGTCACACTTCTATGAGCAACAGCATCTCGATACGCTTCTCATGCAACGATTTCGCTTCTCACCGTCAGGAATTCTTTTGGGCCAGCACCAATCAACCATAACCAATCGTCGCATCGGTAGCTACGTTCCATATCGTGGGAGTCGGGGAAAGATCCTCATTTGGTATGGTGGCTGTGACTTTGGGACGTGCGAAATCAAACGGAGCGCTGATGCCTTGCGAGCACCGCCCGATTTTCCGCTGATAACTGGCAGCTCACCGTTTGGAATGCAAGTGCGCTTAGCATTCTATATCGAACATCGATCGCCTGTGCCTGCCACGCTCTACCTCGCTCCTCTAGAAACGAGTACCGACGATCATCCCGCGCCAATGGATTTGAAGCCTTTCGGAAGGCGTAATCCCCAGTTCGTCGTATGTCTGCCGTGGTCAAGCGAAATTGGTCGGAACTATTACGAATTGCAATTCTGGATCCAGCACGGTAGTGGGCCTCAGCCGCCGAAGTATCTATCGATATTTGCTGTCGTGCAATGGGATTACGTGATGCCTGAAATCGATCGATTGATTCAGCAAACACTCGAAGGAGTGCCTGAGCGTCTTCGGCGTATCGAACGACCGGGTGCACTAGCGTTGTTGCCGGAATGCTCACATCGTCCACCGAAGCTAACCACAGAAGCGGGTGCTATCAATCGAATTTGTAAGCAGTACAAGATATCGTCTAAAGAATTGGCTCCGTACTTTGAGATCTGGCACCGCGGGGTTCCGGTTTTACAGGGTCGTTTGGTCAGTCATAAAATGCCTGAGTATCCTGATATATCCGAGGAGACGCCTGCTGGGCAAATACGGAGAATGTTGAACCTGCGCCTCCCGATTACCATAAACAATTTTCCACTGCGAACAATGGCTGAGCTTCTGGGTCAAGTCGAATACGAGGAGGACGATCCTATCAAGGTTCAGTTACTGGATTATCGCCCAACAGTCATCGAAGATCTCGAATCGTTGGATGTTGAGCTGGACCTCGGGCTGCCTGAGAAGTTCCAAGACCCAACAACATATGGCTTCCACGTAACTGCGCTCGTAAATGCACCACATTTTCAACATTTGAAATTGCCTCGTCGACAATTGGCACGTCTTACCAGCCCCGATTGGAACTTTAAGTATCTAGTATATGTGGTTGGGATGAGAAATTGCGGTCCGCAAATAGAACTTATTCTCCGGGCTAGCAACGCCGCGCGGCGACTTTTGTCTCAACACGATGTAACTGTTAGTCTTTCTCCACCGATGGGGCCTGCGGTCGAGTTTCTGGTATCGCTGCTTAAAGAGATCATCTACCAGTCTCCAGAAGAGCGCAGGCTTGCTCGCATAGTTCGTCAAGCTAACGGCGCCGATGTTGCGGAGCTGGATTTGATTGATGTTTCCGAGCGGCCTCCCGATACTCGGACTGCAGAGCCCCAGGGTGAGGCAGACCAACCACCACCGGATAGCGCGGATGTGCATCCTCAACGTGTATCGACACCTACTCCTGTCAATGAAACTCAGCAACAAGCTAGCCGAAAGTCTCTTTTTAAACGATTCTTTCGCAATGGGTGGATGACAGTGTATGAGCGGTTATTTTGCGGCATTGAAAATGGATCCGATTTAGACGAAGTAAACTGGAGTCCGCCTACGCAATACGGTCATCTTTTGGAGCATTTAAACGACGGTCAGCGTCAAATCCTTGATGCAATCCTTACAGGACAACGCCTAATCTTGTGTCAAGCACCACCGGGTACGGGGAAGACTGACGTCACTGCTCAGATAGCCAGCGTCTTAATTGCCGAGAATGCTGAGAAGCGGATATTGTGCGTGGCTCCAACTAATGCTGCGGCGAATATGCTGGCACTTCGTATGTTGCAAGCGTTCGAACGTATCTATGACCAATCACAAATCCCGAAGTTCTCGCTTCTTCGTTATCTCAAACGTGGCTACGATCTGTCGCAAATCTCTGAGAATCTGCGAAACTTCTGCGCTTCCAGAATGGATCCTGAGCTGGACGATTGCGATGAGCAGATCACGTCTAGTCGCTACTTATTACAACATCGAATCATCATCTGTACTTTGGATATGGCTATCATGGATCTTGTCAATAATCTCGACGTCTATAATCGCGAACGAGGCAACACTGGCTTTGGAAAGAGTCTTATTGATCTAATAATCTTCGACGAAGCAGGCTCATTAGATCTTCCACGCATGTCGGTCGTCTTGCCACTCGTCGCGAACGGTCAAGCTCTTTTTCTTGGCGACACACATCAGCTACCGGCTTATATCACCAATCGACGCGTTTGCAACGCTGGCGCCGATGAATCCGCGATGGAATTTCTTATCAACCTGATCGCAGATCAACCTTTTTCTACCGTCATCCATTTACGTGACAATTACCGATCACGACAACAGCTACTAATACCACCGAACAGGATCGTCTATCGTCAAATGACATTAGTCGCACGAAACGATAATCAACTCTACGAATCCGACTGGCCAACTGGAACTGTCCTTTCACACGACAAATCTATCTTAATCAAGCACATTGAGGGTCTTCAGGAGTACCATGGCATCAGTCTGTTCAACAGGTCCGAGATTGGAGCTGTATCTCAGTTGGTACGGACATTAGTAGATCACAACCATGTCGACCCAGCGGATATTGGTATCGATGCTACGTACGCAGCTCAAGTCGAAATCATGAAGGCTGTCTTATCTGACGAGTATCCTGAGATCAAAATCGGATGCGCCAACGTGTGGCAAGGTGACGAACGACCGTATATGATCCTGTCTTTGGTACGCTCATCGCCTAAAGAGGATGCTCTGGGGCAACAGCACGACATGGGTTTCCTGGCCGAGTACCGTCGAATGAACGTCAGCACCACACGTGCTAAACGAATAAACATTTTCGTTTGTAATGTCTTACACTTCCTCGACCAGCCATTGCTCCGTGAGTCTATTCGTGAATGCTGCGCCACTAATGGTTGGATTGCGCCTACGCCTCTGTTTATCAAGCGATTCGTGCATCTTCGGGTTTGCAAATCATTACCACGCCCTGCAGACGGGGAGGTGGCTGTCTCAGCTGGGCACTGTTGTCTATGATTCTGGCCGAACGGTCAATCGTTCGTTCACCAATCCGAGCCCAAACATTTTTCAAGTAATAACAGTGCTAATTGATTCAAATTTAGGGCGAGGGTCGGCGCTTAGTGGTGGCAATAACTTTAGTCGGAGCAATAGACGAGTTGGTCGCATTCGCGTTGCTGCCGCAGCAACGCTTATCGGTGCAATTGCCGCAGTCGTTCATTCAGCCTTACCTGCCGTTTGCTTATCTCGTATACGACGGTTGTTTTCTTCATTTTGGTAAGTAGCAATATAATATAACACTGTAAAATAATTATAATGCCAGTCTACATATTTTTCGGCGCTAAGCACCCGTTTTCGAACCACTTTCCATCTCCGTTTTGGGTGGACGGACGCTACTATAAAAATGTCGAGCAATACTACATGCTTAAGAAAGCTGAACATTTAGGATTTTTGCAGTTAGCAACTACTATTCTACAAACTGATGATCCTAAGACCATGAAAAAGCTAATGAAATCAGCTGAGCGTAGCCTAAAGCGAACGCCACAAGGCAGAACACTATTAGTGTCTTGGTGTGAAGAACAAGTCCCAGTGATGGAAAAAGGAGTTTTGAGCAAGTTTCAGCACAATCAAGATCTTCGAGCAATCCTGCTGAACACTGGGAACCAGCTAATTGCGGAAGCAAATCGTCACGATACGTTTTGGGGCATTGGACTTGGACCGAAGGATCCTGAGGCTCAATACCCGGATCGATGGGAGGGTATCAACGAGTTAGGTACCGTGTTAATGAGAGTTCGACAAATGCTGTCCGACTGTCAAGAGCCTCTAAAATTCCCTAACCCACATATGATCATGATCGACTATGAGCAACCTGGACCTTCTGGCACTTAAGTAACACTACTGTCAACTGAGCAATGTATTAAATTGTTGTTTGTATTAAAAAAACAGGTACAAAAAGTAAAAAAGAAAATAATTACAAAAAAGTAAAAAAAAATAATTTTTTATGTAAAAAATCTTATTTTGTTGTTGCTGTATGGTATATAATTATTTGAATCTTGTCTCATGTGAGCATGTGCAGTATTTATTTCATAAATTCTTCCACGACGTGTATACTTTGTCAAGATTACAAGGTAATCTTTCCTATAGAATAGCAATAATTAAGTTCAGGGAGCTCCGTAATGGGAGCCAGAAGGTGGGACATAAAGTACTTGCCAGGCATCGCATTAGTTTATTGGTTCTGCGCATTCCATATTATGTAGTTGTACTACATAAGATTATATAGTGGTCGTTTCGTTAACTGCCGTAAATTGTAAATCAAAAGTAGAGCAAGCTTCTAAAAGCTCATAAGTCGCTTAAACTACACTACAAATAAATAAAAATTTCTCTTTGTTTCGCAGTGTCGCAGATGGACTGCCTTAGTCACACCGTCTAAACTGGCAAAATTTGACCTAGAAAACAAGTGTTGTATTAAAGCTCCCTTGCAAAATTCGGTACTTCTTCGGTATAAAACTACTTGTGCATATAATACCTCCCGTCGTTGTGTTCATTTGAGGTAAAACAAAGTAGTATGCACAACTTTTTGGACATGTATGCATTGTACTGCTTAACGTCGCTCATGTGAGCAATTTTGCGATATTTTATCAATTTTGTTACTTTTGTTTATTACTGTTGACAATCCGGTGTTGTCATCTATTTATAGTGCTATTAGGATACAACTGAATCCGTACTTACGCACTGATTACTGTGAAAATCTTTGGAATGTAATTTTGGTATACTTTGTTTTCGAGAGAAACACTGTAAAAAAATAAAACTTTAACAGTTTATTATAATTGCATAGCATACTCTAGCCTAAATTGAACAGCGATTAATGCATAACTTCGGCAGTTGTTTCGCCCATTAGATAGTAACATGTTATCTAGCATTTGTCGGATTGACTAATAAATAACTACAGGTGCTAATAAGTAATTTTAAAACATTGATTTAGCGTTTGTTGGTTCGAGGTATCTGCATGGCGCCGCTCTGTGTATTATAAAGTCTTCATTCCAAAAAATGGAACAGGTTAATTAATCATGGACAAGCGAATTACGTTCATTTGAGAATCTTTGCGATCTATTACAGTAGTTCCTTATTGTCCAAGTGTACACATGTATTTATAGACATTCCTGTTGTATGGTGCAGCTTATCTTTGTTGAAGTGTTAAAAGATAAATGTTTCACGGTATAACTAGCAGTTGCCCCCAGGAGGGGGCTTTACAAGGTTTGATGAGTGTAACTAAGTACAGGACTCGTGTAAACGCAAACCTAATACAAAACCAAAAAAATGATTGGGTCCGAAGACTAAAATAACCTTTAAAAAGACTGTTGTAGTGACTTTCAGGCCCACTAGCTTTTGATATTGGCAAATTAATATTTCGTAACTTGTTTATTATAGAAATCGTGCGACTAACAATTTTTATTCAGGATAACAATATTCCTTTATATAGTTACTTGCTATGTTGCCTTTTAGCGTGGAATTTAATACGTTATACATATTGTTTACAGAATATTCTAGTTTGACATTACTGGTAGAAGGTAAGGAGGCGTAAATAGGTGCGAAATTGTATCTTTAGAAGTGCATCAGCAGGGTGAGATTTATGGGGATTCATACCAGTGACCATTGGTCTTTGTCAGGTGAAATTGTTAAATTTAGGTATATGAGTGATCCTACTTTGTCTTATAGTTGGGTAGGGCAGTGATGATGTCATGATGTGTCATTGGGAAACGGATTCAATAGTTACATGTATCTTTTTATAGGAACAAGCATGTAATCCCTGCCGTATTGCTGGTTGTGCTAGGAAGACGTCATCCGTGCTGACTAGTTCAAAAATTTGTTCTAGAAGGCGATCCTTTCAATCGTTCGAGTAAGTAAAGTCCTTTCAAGTTTTTTTGTGTAATACCAGTATATATTATTAAAAAACATGTCAGCTCGTTGGTTTCTTTTAATAATTTTTTTTGCGATACAGGAATTTGCATTCACAACTGTGCAACAGCTATACAATTTCCACTGCAGAAATGTGTTTTTACAACTTTTACATCGATTCACCACTTTATGCGGCGGGCTATAATATTATGAAGTTCTCTAGTTAATTTTAACGGCATTATTTTTTAGAGTTTGTTTGGCGACTACTCCACAATATCTGTGTAGGTTTAATCTTTCCAAGAAGAAGTCTAAACATCCGTTGTATTCTCTTGGTTATAACTACCCAGTCTTAATGTTTCGTCTACATTTTATAATCAAACTTATGACTTCGATCTTATTTGACTAGCAAATGCCACGCTTTCTATTACATTGGCAGATAGATATATTGTTTGTGCTATAATTGTTTAGTCTAGTTTTAATGCGATTAGAAATAAAACCCACAGTGGCGTAGTTTCAGAATTCCACTATTATGTGTCCTATAAATTTTTATTTTTGATATTTTCTTGTGCGCAATTTTAAAACCAGTGTTTTTTATAATATACCTCGTATCTCTGCGGGTGGCCCTAAGACAGCATGACCTTTACTCTTGCGCTTTCGGTTTGAATTTACCTAACACTCTTTAGTAGTCATCTAATTTCATTATTTTAAGCAATTACAGTATCTCCCTGGTTTCTGATTGTACTTTTACATTGTTATAAATATCGAGGATTAATGATGCGTTGATAGTGCGGTTTGCTTGGCATTGTATGCGTCTGCTACGAAAAAAATGATTGTTTGGATTAAAACATGTTTTATCCGTGATTAAGTGACCTCTGATGGACAGTTTCGTTATACTCCCATGACCATATTGTTTAGGATAATCGGGTATTCTAAACAGATTGATTTTAGCGATTATTCTTTTGTGCTGACACCGTCTAGAAGTAAAAGACTGACTAGGAGATTTAAGTAGATTTTAAAAAAATCTTCGGTCAAAATTTCTGCCGCTGTGTAACAGTTAATTAAGATATAACCGATATTTGCCATAATGTTTATAACCGCGGCGAACAAAGTTTTTGTAGATCGGTGTATTTATGCCCAAGTGTATACAAATAAGAGAGTTATTATGGTATAATTACTAGCACACAAAAAGCAATTAGAAATATTTTCATTTGACCTAAATAAGTTCAGCCGTTTTTTTTGCCTAAAAATGTGGGTTAAATTGGGATATGTGTTAGATTTTTGTCCGTATAGCTAGGGAGGCGTTGGGCAATGATGTTGGAACCATCCCCGTGTTTTTTTCGTCAAAAAAAAGGAATTAAAGGTTTTGTTGTGATGAAAATATAAGATGAATGTTTTCAGTTCGTGAGTTTAAAATTGAACAAGTTGGATATTTGTTAAATGCTTAATCCATATGCACTAGTGAGATAAAATTATGTTGAGTAGAACAACCCTGCAGGACTGGAAACCAAGTTGTAAAATAATTTCATGGTATAGTGTGTTTAAACAATATTTGTTCGCTATTGGTAAGTATAGGAGTTTGTAACTTTATCAGGACGATGAGTAGTAGCGCGAACATGTAATTCCATAGGCGACACCTAAAGGGCTTTGTACAGTATGGTTTGGGGTTTTCTTTCTGCAAGCGACGCCATTAATCAGGATGATTTATACCACGCCTGTCTACCGTAAGCTAAGATTCAGATTATTTTTATGTGTCTCGTTTTAGCTAGGATCATTGGAGAGTTAATGTCGGTAATCGCCTTGGAGTAAGCTGAATAGTCAAAGGCACTCTTGCTATGATAAGATGAAAGTATTTGTACAAGTTAGAGCTTTCCACTTAGTCGTACGCTGAATACTTTGAGATTGAACTGTGCGAATGAATTTGCCGCTAAATCAGTGGATATTTGATTTTCTAACGGCTACATCATATATCGAATCGCGTTGCGAGTGATTTCCTGTTAAAATTTGAGTCAACTATACTCATAAAAAATTTTTTTTGCGGTATTGTTAGATATTTTTCGTTTTAAACCAAGTCACTCTCTTGTACGATAGTTTTTACTAGTGTTGAAGTATGTGGTCGCTTTCCGGAGCATCCGCAAGAAATTCATTGATAATAGCCTGTCTTATCGAGTATTGACCGGTTTCATTTTAATGAATATAATTCTTATGAATTCAATATTATAGCTAATTTCTGCAAATGCGGAGAGCCAAGCGCTTTTTATATGAGTTCCATGGTTAATGTACATATAGCATAACTAAACCTTTAGCATTCCTGAGAATTCCAAGACCCTATTAAATAATGCAGCGTAGCTGATTGTACTGGGTTAGACAATGTGGCAACCTAAGTGATGCACCTGTCGGGCCTTTACTTAATCAAACCTCAAGAATAATCCATCCGAGCCATATGCTAATATCATACATGTCATACAACTTGCATGATCAGAGATAAATGATATGTTACTATAATCTCTGTCATATCAAATAAATCGTGTACTAGTTCTCATAACCTGACTGAATTTTCATCAATTCCGACAGTTTTTTTTGCGAAGGTGTTCCTTGTAGCTATTGTCAACTACAATTGGGCCTTAGTGCGCTGAAGTATAATATGCTAAATTTTAGTACTGATCCCATGGATTTGTACACAACAAGGATAACCCGTAATAGTATTTTGTAGCAAACTATAGCACTAGCTATGGCTGACTTATTTTGGCCACGTTTTACGCAGAGGTGCTACGCCGACGGTTCGAATATTAATTTGCTGAAACTGCGAAATTCCTCTAGTTTGTAATACTATCTTGTACAGGCTACGTAATGTAGTTCCTAGCTGCCGTCACGACAGTTGATAATGCTTTTATTTTTTTCATTTTTTTGTTTCGGTGTTTCTGGTTTAAAATATTAAATTCTAATGTTCACACTAGCCAGGAATTCGCTGACCGAAGTGTTTCTGTATATAATGATAAGTTACAAAGTTGGTTTCACATTAGATCGAAAGACAGAATAGTATTAAAAATAGTTCATAATAAATTCTGTAAAAAAGAGTATTACGCTCATTTATACTCGTAAGTCGTACCTGATATTACGATTCATCTGGTCTTTTTGGGCTTTTGCTTTGCTGAGGAAGCATATGGCTACTCTCCAGGGTCGTACATGAAAATTAACTACCAGAACGCCAACAATCTATGCGTTAAGAGCAGGAGTAATAATCATGGGTAGTTGAATTTTGGGCTGGTTGTTGCTGCTATTCTGGCAACAGGTAGGCCAACATGTTTTGGTTGACGGTGATATCCTTGACACCCTCGTTGAGGCACCCCGCCAGATATCCTTGGATAGAAGCTAAGCCAAAAAAACAACCACATTATGTTTTAAAGTTAAGCATTTCCGCTATGACCGAGCTTCTGGGTTATCACATTACAAATAAGCTAACTGAATCCTAGCAACGTTTTACGTGAACAAACAACACAGAGGGTGTTTTATCGTGATATCAGATATTGATTCAATACTACCCCGCAAAATTGCTTTAACTACTGGCACAAAATACGCAAGCCTTAATCAGTCAATTCAACTCAACAATTTAATTCTATTTAGTACATAAGAGGTAGTTGTCATTTTTCACTATTCCAGTAAATTAGCATGACTATCAAGAGTAGATTAGGGAAAACTATGTCACCCCCCACCACTCTTATGTTAACCCCTGTTTGATATTATGAGTGTCTTCAGCCTGCCCACAGAATTTCTGATAGGTTATCATGAACACCCCATGTGATAGGGTGGTATATCAGACCCCCATTTTCTAAGGCGGGTCGGTGGAATCAGTCGCAGTAATTCAGCCGATCCCCCCAAAGCGATTTTCATAGGAAAAGCCATGAAGGACGTCAAAAAAACGTATTTAAGATTCGTGAAAATTTGAAGTTATTTCCTTTTTGTGAATTAATAAACATTATTGGTAATAACTAGCAGTTAGTGATATATTCTAGTAATACAATCGTGGTATCGATTTGTTGACTGCGCTGGTTGATCTATCGCGCCGTTCGTTGCAACGAAGTGTTAATAAGGTAAGTATGAAAATTTAGTTATAAGCATTGATTGATGGAGGTCCCGCCAAAATTACTGGTATCAGGGATGGAATACTAAAAATTGAATTCGCTAATAACGTTCCCTGGTCTTGCAACAATTTTGATTCCGTTAACTTGATTCTAACGGTAATTTGAACAAAAGTTTTGCAAATGCATTCCGTAACAGCATCTTTACTAATAAGTATGTGATTTTGTGACAGGTCCATGAAACCAAGTTTATTCTTTTAAAGTATATATTATAATATATACGATGTATGCTGCACTACTCTTTGGGCTTGTGAAATGTTACCTGTACGGTATTGTTATTTTGAAAATAGTTTCCTCTGTGTTCATGCAGTACTATTACTTGCGCTATCGCTAGCTATACCAATCATACTGTCACCGTCAGTTTAACTAATCAGTGTGTTTTAAAGATAAAAGTATACGGTTTGTTTTTTGTACGCTATACTGTGTGAAATCAATTCTATATTTTTGCTTGCAATATTATATTGCAATTTTTACAGTTAAGGTAAGACATTTAAAACGTTCGTAGTATTTTGCCACATAATTTGATAAAAGTAAAAAGCACATAGGTATACATAGACTTAATAGCAGATTGGTTACCTAATATGCATTAAAATATAAAGTACCGGTAATCGAAGTATATATTGAGGTTGTGTTGGGTGGGCGTATATAAACAAGACGTTACTTCATGTTTGTTATTTACTACTTAGCCATTGTAACTAGGATATTGCTATACCTTGAAACTCGTTAGATCTTTTTTGTGAGGTATACTGTGTGCTATTCCCGTTCTTGTTTTTTGGTTTTGCGCTCGTAGATGCTTCCGTTATCGACGTCTGAGATTTTTGACAGACTGCACATCAAACAAATTTTGTCTATCTGTATAGCATTTCCCTAAGTCTTATAGCGCATAGGCAACTCATTTGACATCAGTACCGCTTATGGTAGTTGTTTGTTTTTGGTGGGCAATTACAAAACGGTGTGATAAGTTGGTCGATTGTTCTTGATGGTTGTAATAATTTGTTTTTTTGATAAAAGTATCACTCTCTTCATTATTCAGAACCCTGAGCGAAGAAAAAAAATTGTAACTAGAAGCATGCATCATTGTCATACTATGTACACATTTTGCTTTATAATATGTATTCGAATATTTTATCCAGCTTTTTATATATATCTTTATATATATATACATATCTTCGGCTAGATAAGTATTACAGTGGTTATTACCATTATACGTAGTTTCAATTATCTACGTATTTTTACGTTTTCTTTATGACATGGCATTCTATTTATTTAAAATTATGGATTTATACTAATTGATCGACTATAAAGTTTCTTTTATTTTTTTGTTTAGTTAATTTTGACGAGAATATGTTTTTAAGTAATCTTATGGTATCGTATGATTTGCCGCGAATGTTTTTTTCGTATACATTGGCTATGTATTTATGTTCTTTCTCAGTAGTTTCCAATTCTTAGGAAAATATTGACAGTCCAGTCTTGCAGTTTAGTGTTCATCCCTTTCTGTTTAGTTAAGAACGTATTATATACTGATCGCTGAGTAGAATGTGTTTGTTATTTTTACGGCTATCGAGTTTATCAATATAACCTGAGATCATCATTTCACTATTGAGTAGTATTGCAGCTGGTGATTAATGAATTCTGTACCCTCAACGGATACATTCGTTGCTATCCTTGATTATTTTTACTTTTACTTTGTCGACTTAGAGTGCACCTTTAATTTTCTGTTGTGTATATAATTACGCGTTATATATATTAAATAATGAATGTGGAAGTATATACTTGCGCGACTTTATGGCTCGATACAGATCCCTGGAAATTGTGTCGTGCAGATGTAAGTGCATATATACCTGCTTGGTCGTCGGTGTCTTACCGGTACAACGGCGTATTGAAAACCTGAAGCTTGTGTCTTGGCGACAGCAATTCCGATTCACATTTGTACATTTTGTTGTTGCTTAAGTACCATCATTTCGATGAAAATGTTCAATAGAATCATATATTTATGTTGCTTTTTCTTAATGTATATTACATTGAATGTAATGAGACTTTCACAGATATAGAAAATTCTTTATGGCATTCGTTTTCATAGGCAGAAAAATGTGGTTTATACTGCACGTACAGGCTACTTGCACCTTTTCTTCTTAAAGTAACAGCATCTAGTCCTTGCTGTTTGGTCTTAGCAGTGGTCACGTCCATGATGTTTGTCATAAATTAGGAGAATGTTGTGAGTACCCAATTGGCTATATAAATCATAAACATGTTTTCAACTTCTATTTGTTTAACATACTCACGTGACATAGGTGTTGATACATTACTTATTGAAATCCGGTGGATTGGTGTGAAGGCTTTCTCACCTTTGACCACACGTATACTGGTTCTATGTGTGGCTACACGTATTCGCACCGACGAGTATGCACGAACCAAAGGCACATTAAATTATCTATTTCTTAGACCGTGATGTTAATGTTGTTATATTGACTTATTTTTTGCGAAATGCGGTCGGATTTTATCGGTTGTTCTTTCGTATTCTTCCACA
>JASANE010022925.1:0-10722 GCA_030248225.1 Trileptium ribeirensis
GAAGTGAGTGCGTTGTATATGATTAGAAGTGTTTTATATTGAATTCGTTTTTCTAGTGGCAACCAGTGGAGATGCTTGAACACGGGCGCTATATGTTCTTGGCGACGACTCCCCGATACCAACCTGGCTGCTGCATGGAGAAGGCGCCGCATTGGTGAGAGGCTGACTGCAGATAATCCGCTGTACAAAGCATTGCAATAGTCGATTCGTGACATGACGAAAGCTCTGCAGATAGAGTGTGCTGTATCAACATCTAACCGGTTTCGAATCCTATATTTTCTTTTAGCTGCCACGTGCAAGTCCCAGCTAACTCGGCAATATGGTTTTGAAAGGTCAATTTCTTGTCTAATGTTATACCGAGCACCTTAATAGTGTCTGTAGGATGTATGATATCATTATTGATAACAATCGGCTGGCCAGAGTACTGTTGACGAGAAAAATAAATTAGTCCAGTTTTCGAGCTATTAATTTTTAATTTATTGTCATAAAACCAATTATTTAACGAGACGAACAAGCGCTGAACGGATGACACAATCTCAGCCTCTTCACACAAAGAAAAACATTTATATACCTGAATGTCGTCGGCATAGCAGTGTACATTGAAGCCGGCCGCGAGCACAATTTGCAGTAGTGGAGCGAGAAAGATGTTGAACAACACCGGTCCAATGACGCTACCTTGTGGAACGCCGCTCGCGAAAGTTGTATTTTTGGACAAGGTTGTTCCGATTTGGACGCGTTGCTGGCGATTCGACAAATAGGATTCAAACCAGGAGAGCGCAGAAGGCGAGAGGTTGATATTTTGCAGTCGCTGAAGGAGTGCTGAATGATCCATCATATCGAACGCGGCTGACATGTCCAAGCTCATAAGAAGCATGATCTGTTTTTTGGCAAAAGCTGATCGAATGTCATTGCAAATTTTTATGAGCGCAGTCTCTGTTGAGTGGTCCTTACGGTAAGCAGATTGAAATTTAGGTAGATGGTTGTTTTTGTCTATATGATTAACTAGTTGATCCATGACTACTTGCTCCATCAATTTAGCTAGATAGGAGATGTTCGAGATCGGTCGAAAATTGTTCATGTCCGTAGCATCAGCGTTGTTACGTTTCAGTCGAGGTAGGACAATGCTGCTTTTTTCTCGGATACCAACAGCCGCCCCCATTCTTATAGATTTATTGATGAGCGCCGTTATTGGGCGAGCCAGCGCAACAGCAAATTTTTTGTAGATTGCCGGAGGTAGAATATCCAGACCGCAGCACTTGTTGTTGCTTGTTTTAATTAGGTTGATGATGATTTCTTCCGTAGTTGGAGTCAGCTGTAGTTGTGAAACGTCATTGTTGGTCATCATTATTGGTCATCATTAACAAAAACATTGCAAAACGTGTTAGCGAGTAGGTTGGCCCTATCTTTATCTCCGGTGATAATATTACCCTCATCAGTTATTAAGCTAGATATACCAGCTTGTGCATAACAGCGGTTATTGACATATTTGAACAGCTTCTTAGGGTCACCTGTGTTAAAGATTTTATGTTCGCGACTTATGCTAAAAGAAAGTAGAGCTTTAGAACATATCTTTTAAGATCATTGAAGATTGTATGGTCATGCGTAATCTTAGCGCGTTTCCACAATTTGTGCTTTTTAGATAACAATTGTTTTAGGTGCCGTGGATACTTACGTTTTGTACAGGGCAGTTGTTTTTTTGGAACGTACCATTCGCAGCACAAGAACATGTTTAAACTTTAAGGTACTTTCGTTGTACGGCATAAAACTTCTAACAAACAGGCGAACAACTTTTGTGTAATATAGATGATCGGCGTACATTTCAATGCATCTAATTCAATGTATTTATGCGCCACAGACAAAGTAAAAAATAATTGTAATCACTGGACATCTATCGCAAACACTCTAGTTGGTTATTATCGCCAACGTTGCAAACAAAAAACTTCCCTCTCGTCGAATAAAACTCTTATCAAATGTTCCGCTGTGCTAATCATATATCTGTCGACTCACATTATGACCATACATGAGTTACCCCTGATGCTCCGACATCCCCTCGCCCCTTCGCCTAACGATCACCCTCGGTCAATCCATAGGTGCTTTTGCGGCCTACTACCCTTGCTCTAGGGAGGCTGAAGCCTTCGCCACCTCGACACGGCTATCCCCGTGTAACCTCAGTCCATGTACGATATTGACATTGTATTCTCCAAAATTACCACGCCGTTAGCGGACTTATTGTAATCGACTGCATTAAATCTTCAAGTTTATATTGTGTATTGCATGCCGAATGGCAAAGAATATTTTCAGTTACGTACTTTGTTTTACGTATATGTAAATTTGTAACAATTAACCCTATATGTGTTGCGTCAGTTGCGCGGAATTGTAAATAATATTTATGCTATGGGCAAATATAATTAGTTTCAACACTATTTCTAAATCGATTTTAGTGAGACTGCGTACACACTGTGGTTATCAGAATGAATGAAAGCGATAATTTCCGAACAAAATAAACATTACTGTGTTACTGTTTGAATTTAAATATATAAAAAATTATAACTCTCACGAATGTTGAATTACGTTTATTGCAGCAAGGTAATTTACTATAGCCACTTTATCAAAAAACGTTGTCATCGGTGCACTGGTATATGTCTGATTGGTTAGATAAAGTTGCAAACTCTGGTGTGCGCAATTATTCAGTGCTTTGAAATTAGTTGGGTATTAACAGTTAATTCCTCAATCGGAGTCTGGAAAATAAACATAGTGATAATTGTATGATCATTGCGATTGAGCTACAAATTTTTTAATATGTTTAGAGACTACCGCAGGAACAAGGGGCTATAAGTGCGGAATCAAACTCGGACTCCCATAAATTATCCCTTGAATTCAAAAACTTATAAGATTTGTATTAATTTTACGAATAGATTTTAGTTGCTGTGGTTTCAATGTTTCCACGTGATATTTCTGGCAAGAGTTATAAGCTAAAATATTCGTTAGCGCCGAAAGCTCAAAATCAGAGAATTGTCAATTCCACTTGGTTTTGTGAAAAATTGAGCACGAAATGATTTGAGCAATGCTACCACTAAAGCTAGGCACATAATTTAATACATGGATGAAAAACACGTACTCAGTTATGCGTAAACTTAGAAGGAAAAAAATTTAACCCACACGTGTAACAAAGACAAATATATTTTTGAAATATATTTCTATGTCCAGTGATTAAACCGTTCGTAAATTGATTTCTCACAGACAGCATGGAGACAGACTTGATTAGAGTACTCAGCAATCGTGCAGTACGATAAAGCAGGATGTTTATAGTGTTTATTGATCAGTATTTCCAAAATAAGGAAATCACATATTTTACACGATAAGCCTTTACGATGATGACATTACAGCTTTGGAAACGTGGCACTGTTTGCTGACCCGTATCCCGTTTGATTCGTTGGACCAGCCGCATGACATGTAATGTGTCAAATTATTCCTGTTCAGTTTTTGAAAACTAAATCCTGTTAAATTTCTTGCTAATTCGTTTATTTTTGAAATTGCAGGTAAAGAATACCTACCCAGCTCATGTAAAATTATTGAGTGCGTCAAATTTTACAACACCCAGAACTTTTAAAATTTGTAATATAACTAGCACCTAGAAAATTACTGGGTCATCATGTTTTGTAGCGCCCAGAATTTTCAAATTTATAGTACGATTATCAGCGAGGAAGTTACTGGGTGCATCATGTTTTGCATCAACCGGAAATTACCAAAATTATTTCTTGAAAACCTAGCAAATTTCTCTTAAATTTTTATCCCCTTTAGTTTTAGAGTGAACCATCTACTTCTGCAGTTTTTTTAAAAGTGACACTATTTCTGTAGCAGGTTTTCTAAAGTGACACAGTTTCTGTAGCAGTTTAAATTGACATAGTTTCTGTAGCAATTTTCTAAAGTTGACACAGTTTCTGCAGCGTTTTTCTAAAAGTGACATATTTTCCGTAGCAGTTTTTAAAAAAATTATGCCACAATGATCAATAACTGCACACAACTCTTTGTGAACGCTGCATAGTCGTTGATGCAGTGACAGTGGTGAACTGCGATTGGGCAGTCGAAACCTGTTTGGTTGACGACTTCTGCGATGTACTCCTAGCTGATCTAGGCTCCTACATATTAACGTGCTTTCCCCCTCGAATATCCTCAAACTCTGCTTCATCTGGTGCCGAACCATGTGGCCGAAGGATCCCATCCCGAAGCTGGCAACGGAGTAAGCGTCTCATTGATGCGGTTACTGTTATACGGACTGTGCACACGAGGGTCTTTGTTGATGATATAGTGGATGAACTTTGCACTATTTCAACTGCTTTCTTCTGCAAGCGTTTCTAATTACTCCACTGCTTCCTATTATTCAGTTAAAAGTGCTACGAAAGATACAGATTGTTTCTTGAGAGTAATACGTCCAGCTAACGCATTTCTCTCTCCTGTGTAGATACCCGAGCACGGGGAGAGTGGGTTACATAACAGGCCTATATGTATTCCTCTGAGATGCAAGCTGTTCTGTTAAATGAACTTGCTGTCCATCGCCCGTTACTTGGACTAGAAACACCCTGGTTGGTTGTCAACCTTCCCATGCTAACGCTTGATTTTTCTTGTCTTCCCCTGCCAAGGTGCTCGAATGTGAATTGTTCTTGAGTAGTTTGACCCTGTCCTTCGCTGCCGTTTTATCCCATTCTTAGGTACCGTTATCTTCATCTCCTTCTTCGTCTGAGACAGTCTATGATGTTACACTAGTTTGTAATGGTGATTGTTTAACTGGAACTTATCTTATTCGTTTCGCTTCGCGGTACATGTGTGTGTAGCCTTGCGTCGTATTCCGGTTGAAACTGGTTAAGTTCTTATGCGTGTTGGTTTGAATGGTATTTCGCCGGGCTGACTCGACTTTTCCATTGGCGTCCGCAACCGCTATGCCGTAATGTGTTCAGCAGGTTGAGATTGGAACAGAGGAAGGCCTTGAGCGGCGAACGTGATGGCGTAGCGTAGATCTTCCGGCGTATGTGATCCTGGTACTACTGCAGCGGGAACCAATATACAGCTGGAAAGGGCACCGATATCAAATTGAAGGGGGAGCACCAATCACAAACTGGAGGGAGGGGTGCATGAATATCAAACTGGAGGGGGCACAATATCCAGCTTGAGGAGGCATCAATATCAAACTGGAGGGAGCACCAATATCAAAATGAAGGGCCACCAATATAAAACTGGAGGAGGCAAAATATCAATCTGAAGGGAGGCATCAATATCAAACTGGAGGGGGCAGAATATCCAGTTTGAGGGTCACCAATATCAAACTGGAGGGAGCACGAATATCAAAATGAAGGGGCCACCAATATATAACTAGCGGGGAGCACCAATATGAAGCTGGAGAGGGCACCAATATCAAACTAGAGGGGGCACCAATAACAAACAGAAGGAGAGCGCCAATATCAAATTAGATTAGCCACCAATATCAAACTGAAGACGGCACCAATATAAGCTGGAAGGGCACCAATATCAAATTAAAGGGGCACCTATATCAAATTGGAGGAAGGAACCCAATATCAAACTGGAGGGATCACTAATATCAACCTGCTGAGAGGCACCACTATCAAACTGGAGGGGGTACCAATATCAAACAGAAGGGGGAATCAATATCAATCTGGAAGAGGGCACCACTATCAAACTGTAGGGAGGCACCATCATCAAACTGGAGGGGGCACCACCATGAAACTGGAAAAGGCACCAATACCAAACTTGAGAGGTGCTCTAATATGAAACTGGAGAGGGCACCAATATCTCAAATTGGAGAGGACACCAATATCAAACAGAAGGGTGCACCAATATCAAACTGCAGAGGGGCACCAATGTCAAATATGGAAAGGGCAGGGGTGAGGTAACCCCCTGGGGTCCGGCCCCCCCCCCGCCGAGGTCGAAAAGCCTATTACACAATTCTCAGAATTATAAATGCTCAGAATGCAATCTACAATTGTCAGAATCGGAAACCCCGAAGGGGGGTGCGGACCCCAAAACAACCGCCTCGACTAGTTTTGAGGCGGCACCCTAGTGCAGAAACTGAGCTTATAGGCGAAAAATATCGCTGCTAGGACCAAAAAAAGGTCCTCACGACCAACCCCCGTAGGAAAATTTGACCGGCCAGGGGGGGTTACCCCCCTGGGATGGCCACGACCCACCCCGTAGGGGCTCCTACCCCTCCGGCATGATCGACCGCCGCCACGTATGAACTTAAGGGTGGCGCCAATATCACACTGTATGGCGGCACCAATATCAAACTGGAGAGGGCATTAATATCAAGCGGGAGAGGAATACCAATATCAAACTGGAGGAGGCACCAATATCAAACTGAAGGGGGAACCACTATCAAACTGCAAGGTGCCACCACTATCAAACTGGAGGGGGTACCAATATTAAAGTGGAGGGACACCAATGTCAAATTGGAGTAGAACCAACATCAAAATGGAGTGAGGCCAATATCTAACTGGAGGCGGGGCAATATCAAACTGGTAGGAGGCGCCAATATCAAACTGAGGGGGCGCGATATCAAACTGGAGGGGGCTCCAATATCAAACTGGAGTGGGTACTAATATCAAACTGGAGGGGGCACCACTATTAAACTGGAAGGTGACACCAATATGAAACTGGGGGGCACCAATAGCAAACTAGGGGAAGGGACGATATCAAACTGGGGAGAGGGCGATATCACACTGGAGGGGGTACTAATATCAACATGGATGGGGACACCATTATCAGACTGCACGGGGGCACCAGTATCAAACTAGAGGGGAACACCAATATAAAACTGGAGGTGGCACTAAAATCAAACTGGAGGGGGCACTAATATAAAACTGGAGGTGGCACCAAAATCAAACTGGAGGGAGGAGGGCACCACTATCAAACTGAGGGGGAACACCAGTATCAAACTGGAGCGGTACGCCAATATCAAACTGGATGAGGGCACCAATACCAAGCTGGAGGGGAACCAATATCAAAATCGAGCGGTGCACCAATATCAAACTAGAAGGGGCACCAATATCAAACTGGACGAGGGCACCAATATTTTAAGTTTCGTAGAGTTCTGTGTATCATTGTTACATACGACACGTTGTAAAAACTCTGGTTACGTACGACATGTCGTATGTAACAGTGGTTACATACGACATGTCGTATGTAACACAGCTACATACGACATGTCGTATGTAATAAAAATTTTCGAGTAGATGGGCGCATTATTCTGTGAATCAGCAATAAATTGCCAACATCGCTCGATCGAAAGCGAACATTCTTAATTCGATCTGGACAGCCTTTTGGAATGAAATACGAGTGGCTCGATAATTCCATTTAGTTTGATTCAATACTCCACCAACGGTAACGTTGGGTGCATAGGTAACTTGTTAATTAGCTTCCGGATTGGAAAATGCCAAGGTGCGCGACCTTGGGCTGTTCGAACGCATTGGTTGCATCTGTATGCCAAACTGTGATGGAATTTTGGTTGCGAGTTCCGCTTCGGATTAAATCCATGGGAGGTCCACCTATTGCGGAATAGAGTGGAACAAACCGGTAGTATAATTCGGCAATTCCCAAAAATCGAGGGGCTCTCTCAGTATTTCGCGGCGCTTGGATTCCATGATAGCTTTCACGCTTTCCGCTATAGGTCGTATATCTACTTTCTCGACTTCGACAACCTTTAAAATTGATTCTAAACATGACACACTTGTCCTTGGGCCAGCGAAAATAGAGTTCATAGTTGCTTGAAAGTTGCGAGGCGTTTTGGAAAGCAAACGACATCCTGTGGAAAACAAATATTGTTAAAGGAGTTGTACTACTATTTTCACTTGTGCAGCATTCATAGAAAAATGCGTGCAAAAACCGGGCAGTTTGTCTCTTACAGCCGTCCGTAAGAGACAAAAATCTCTTAAGGCTGTCTATATAATATTTTAGTTTCATACAGATAGCTATAAGACACTTTTGTCTCTTATAGCCATTTGTAAGATATTTTAATCTCTTATAGACAACTGTAAGATATTTTAGTCTCTTACAACCGTCTATAAGAGATTTTTGTCTTTTAGAGCTGGCGACAAGAGATAAGAGTCTTTAACGACTGGCCATACGAGACAAAAGTATCTTAAAGACAGCTATAACAGATTTTAGTTTGTAATGCATTGCTGTTAAAGACAAAAGTCTCTTAAAGCCAACTATAAAAGACTTCAAAACCTTACGGGTCGCTATAAGAGACATTTGTCTCTTATAGCTGGTCATAAGAGACAAAAGTGTCTTGTAGCTATCCGTATGAAACTAAAATATTATACAGCCAGCCTTAAGAGATTTTGTCTCTTACGGACGGCTGTAAGAGACAAAACTGCCCGGTTTTTGCACGCATTTTTCTGTGAATGCTGCATAATCTACAGCGTGCCCTATGACATTTGGCGTCAAAATGCGCTTATGCCCAAACCATCGCCCTTGTCCAGTTTAGCACGAATTGTCCAGGTCTTACGAATTTTATTTTACTATGCTGGGAACTTTGTAATTTTGTAATAAATTTTAACATTTTCATGCATAGAATACATACCGTACATTACACTGAATCACGTATAAAAATTCAGTACAACTCATTACACATAATGCGGCGTTCACGTTATAATGTCCCCAACGTTTGGAACCTATGTACCCCACACAGTGTCAGACACACTGTTGACAACAGGGTGTCTTAGACACCCCCGTGTTTTTAATAAATTTTTTCAACGGTAACTAGTTACGCGTATTACCGCTTACCGACAGTGTCAGGCACACCGTGTCTTCTGGCAGTTTTATTGACAGTGTTAGGAATTATTTGAGCAATGTTCATATGGGCTAGATACAAATATCGAGAATTTAGGAAAAACTCTACAGGACGGTTGACTAATAAACCGCATTAGCTACAGACGGTGTCCGTTATAGTCAATTCGCGCCAAATCGGTAGCTAAGGGTGTGTACGACACTGTCTAGAAAAAATGTAGTAGCTAAGGGTGTGTCGTACACCCTCGGCATTTGATATACAGTATGGGTGTCACCCTGACTGTCTATACGGTAGGGTCGCGACTACAGGGGGTCAAAAGTTCCAAACACCGGGGACATTATAACGTGAACGCCGCATAATTTTCAAGCACGAAATACATATTACACCCACAATGAATTACACGCATTAGAACGAGTTTGTTAAGAAGCAACGAAAAAGTATATTAATTGTTTGGTATGCTTTTGAGGTAATTGCGTTGATATGAGTAGTGGGTTTGAGGTCTTTATTTAAATTAAATCCCAAGTCTTTACACTGGTCCACCATTGTTAAATTAGTATCATGTATGTTGTATTTGAAACTGGGATTGTGTTTTCCCAAGTGTAAGACGTTACATTTTGGAAGTGATATAGAGAGTTGCCACTTGGCGGTCCACAAGTGAATTTTCTGTAAAGAGTGCTGTAAAAAATCGTGACCAATTTGGTCAATACCGGGACAAATGTTTACATAAAGTTTAACATCGTCAGCAAATATTTTAACAGACACAATACACATATCATACAATAAATCATTGATAAACATTAAAAATAAAGCAGGGCCGAGTACACTACCCTGTGGAACTCCAGAACGTGGTTTATAGTATTCAGAGAATTCGCTATTAACCTTTACTCTAAACTTTCGATTTGATAAGTACGATTGAATCCAAGAGGATAGATGCCCTGTAACACCAAAGCATGCCAGTTTATGAATGAGTTTTTCATGAGAAACCGTATCGAATGCTTTGGCAAAGTCAATATAGACAACGTCTATAGAGTTACCACAGTCGAGAGAAAGCGCCCATTCTTGGGTGCATTCCAGTAGTTCCGTGTATGTAGATCGCTTTGCAACAAATCCATGTTGGTGTTCAGACAAAAGGCCATTATGAGTCAGATGCTTAACTAATACGTCATTTATAATCATTTCCGTGACTTTGGCGCAGTTAGGGAGAAGAGAGATAGAGCGGTAATTTAGAGGGTTTGCAGAACAACCTTTTTTATACACGGCTATGACGTCCGCACATTTCCAGTCTTCCGGCAATATGCCGGTTATGAAAGATTGTTCGAACATATGAGCAAGAGCTACACATATCTCATTTTTGAGTTCACGAAGAAACAGTTGTGAAAAGCCATCAGGGGAATAACTGTTTTTGTTTTTCAACATTTGTAGGGACTTATAAACTGAAAACGGTGTAAAAGAAATCCACGATAAATTAGGAATTCCTACACATGGTACACAGTGCACAGAGGTAACAAACCGTCATCATTAATAATAATAATAATAATAATAATAATAATAATAATGAATTTATAATGCGCTTTGTTCGCATAAGCGTCACAAAAGCGCAAAGTTGTTTGAGGGTATTGAGTTCGATTCAATCAAATCATGTCAAGAGCGTCACAAAAGTGCAAAATTCTTTGATGCTATTGAGATCAATTCAATCAAAATGTTATGTTTCTATTGGAAAAAGATGAGTCTTTAGTCTTGATTTGAAGTGAGTCAGTTCAAGATTCGGATTTCGCAATGCAGGGGGCAATTTATTCCATTCAGATGGTGCCAGAAATTAGAAGCTATTGTTTCTTATCGTATCAATTCGCAGCACTCGTTCGTTACCAAGTCGTGTTCCCATTGAAGTCGTTAGCATATCTGCTATATACGTCGGAGTTTTG
>JASANE010022927.1:0-19703 GCA_030248225.1 Trileptium ribeirensis
TATTTTGGCTGCACAAATTCTTGTTTGGGTTACAGACGCCAGGTCGAGGAAGGTCAAGTGTATTCTGTGATTTTGGCTACTCTAGCGACGCCAAATGCTGTAATTTACCTCCAAGATGGCCAAATTTAGTTGCAGCTTCTGTCAAAACCCCTCAAATTTATTTTGGCAGGGAAAGTTGGTGCTTGGTTGACAGGTACTAGGTTGGGGAAGGTCAAATTTATTTGTTGGATAGCCTTACTGTGAATTTGGTTCTTCTGACCTCAAAAATGCCCTAATTTACACCCAAAATAACTACATTTCTCTGTCATCTCCAGTTTGAAACCCTTAAATTAGTTTCGGGTGGGGAAATTGGTGCATGGTTGAGAGGAACTAGGTCGGGGAAGGTCGAATTTATTTGTTGGACAGCCTAACTATGATGTTGGCTATTCGAACGTCCCGAAATATTGTAATTTGCACCCAAAATGAACAAATTATTTGGTCAGCTCCGAGCTATCCAAAATATCCAGATTTACCCTAAAATGGTTAAATTTCGCTGTCAGCTCCTGTTTGAAACCTCAAATTAATTTTCGCTGGGCAAACTGGTGTTTTATTGCCAAGTACTAGATCGGAGAAATTGACGTTTGTATTTTGGACAACATAACTATGTTTTCAGCTAGCTCTTTCCGCCTCCCAAAAACGGCCAAATCTTCATGCCAGCTCCTGTGTGAAGCACTTAATTTAATTTTGGCTGGAAAAATTGGTGTTTGGTTGACAGATACTATGCCTGGGAAAGTCAAGTTTATTTGTTGGACAACCTAACTATGATTTTGGTCATTCTGGCCCCCCAAAATACCCTCACTTACATCCAAAATGACCAAATTTCGCTATCAGCTGCTATGTGAATCCCTTAAATTAAGGTACGGTTTCCTGTAGATATTACCATACGCATCAACTAGTGGTTTTGTGATAAAGTGAAAGATATGAATTATGATCAGATGTAATCTTTCCACTAGTTTCAAAAAATTTTCTGTCTTGAATACAAAACTTTTTCATGCTGAAAAACGGATTGTTCCACCGCAATGTTCTTGTTTACTACAGTACGTCAATCCCAACACACTGTAGAGCATCGGACTAAATTGAAAATAATTGACCACTTTTCCACCGCAACGACCAATGTTATGTCTCCAGTCGACTAAACAATAAATGCATTTTTCAAAGCAAAACCAATGCCGTAACGCACTACGTCGGTATTTCATTATTAGAATAAGAGCATTTCTCCCCGACAACCCTATTTCACATAGTCACACGTAACGCACATTAAGCACGTAATACCTAACGTCTTATTTTTCCAACAACATTTTTCAGGAGCTTCATTTTCCATGCCCGTAAAGGGTATTTTTTTCTTGCTAATTAAAGTTTATATAGCGATTGGCTGGGAATATATTTCATATATACTTAATAAAATTTCTAACAGTTACGGCTTGTCGGGGCCGTGCTCCATCAAAAAATTTGTTTTGTTAATATGTTTCATTTTCGTATTAGTTTTGGAATAGAAATTTTTTAGAACATTCAAATTTGCACTGCGATTGATTTGCAAAAAATTCATTTTAGTAAGATCAAAATCTTAATGGCTTTTTGAGAAAAATATATCACACTTGTCACAACCACCATATAAACGCGTCGAACATAGCGATATCTTTTTCAACCTGATACACCTAGGTTTTGCAGCTATTCCTCACTCGCATTTGGGGGTTCATGGTGTCTTCAGCAACACTTGCGCCCCCTGCCCCTAGATCTTTGGGTCTTTTTAAAAGCCAGAAAGTTTGCCTTTACCTCCACAGTTTTTCTTTTTTTTTGCAGGAGGAAGGGTGACGGTTCAATTTATCTTCAATTTATATGTCCAATTTTGGATTTTTGAAATTTTGGCAACCAAGACCCGTACCAAAAGTAAGGGCGGTAACACCCAAAACCGAATTGGTAGGTCGATATGGGTTCCGTCATGCTCGATGCGTTTATATGGCGACTATGAGAAGTATTATACTCTTCCCACGAATCCATCATGAACTCGTGGTACGATCAAGACAACTAACTTACTTCGTACAGTTTTCGTTCGTGCTCCATCAAAAGACCTGCTTTACAAATATGTTCCATTTTAGGAAATCGCTTCCGTACCCTTGTGGAAATATCGCGCCATGCAAGAACACAAGTGAGCACAAGATAACGTGCAATAGTGCGACGTTTAAGACGAGCCTCAGGCGTGTTTTCGGGAATAGCAAAATTGACCCAGCAACAGAGATCGTCAGGCCACGCCAAGGCATCAAATTGGTGCCAATATCTAGAATTTTAAGATATAACTAAATTTTGTTCTTGGCTACATTTGTAAAAAGCAAGATACAGCTGGATAATTAATTGTGTTTGCACTGATATGCATGCAAAAATTTTTGCAGTTCATCATTACTAAGTAGAGTTGGTGTTAGAGCGACATCTATACTGTTAGCAACCTACGTGCGAACATTGACAGTGAAAATTTACGTCAAATTGGGTTAGAGAATCTTAGTTTGTAGACGGCAAAAACATCATTTCACGGATTTTGATTCAATTAGGGATTTATTGCCCTGTGCATTGCTTGCAGAACACTGCATTTATACAGCATCGTAACCAAAGCCGGAACCAGAAAGTGCCTATTCCAAAGTGGAGTATTCAAATGATACACAATGGCTTTCTATGCTACATATAATTATACACTTTATGGTGTACTATGGTCGTTTGCTAATTTGAGCTAAATTATTTCAACGGTTGCTAAATTACTGCACAATAATGGAAAACTCCAAGTATAATTTGAGCTGGAATGACCAATTTTTTAACCGTTACTCCGCGATCGCGGCCAATATGCGACTATGAGAATAGCTGCCTGCAGCGGATTTTAAGGTGCGTTTGCCGCTACGACCGTGCACCTCAAAATTTAAGCTTGAGATAAAAATTGGATGAAATTTGAAAAAAATTTGCATTTATGGTAAATGTGAAACTGCGATCACTGTTTAGACATTTACAACATATTACCTTAGTCATCAGGAAAAAAGAACATGTTTTGAAAAACTTTGAGCTCAAAAATTTACAAATCACAGCAAAAAAAGTTTGAAGCATTTGGCACATTTTTCTGTCGCAAACTGCAGTCATTCAAATATTGGTCTGAAACTTAGAAGTGTAAACATACGTTTACACGCATAGCTAAGCAATGCAATTAATTTATAAGTTTCACTTTCCTTTGAAAAAAATCGAAGTCTATTCGAGCAATTTTACATACGTTGATGGACATTTTATATTATTCGTAAATTACCCACAACTAGTATTAACTAACTGACCATAACTACCGAACAAATGCATTATATGCTGGCGGATGTTCTCTATCTAAATAAAAACAGCATTATTATAGTGAGCTAAACGCATTAGGTTGTTTCGGCGGCTAGTCTTCACATATGGGTATGACGAAAATAAAACTGGGTCATCTATCAGCTGACCCAGTTCTCAAATAAATAGAATTTTTTCATTACAGATTGCTTTTTGGTGTTTCATTAGTAACGTCTATATCAATATACACCGAAACCGATTTGCCATTTAAAGACATTAAATAAAATTTTTTTCTCAGCCCAAAATAGGCACATACTTTGTAGACAAACGTTGAAACGCTGCAAACGAAATGAGCAGAGTTTCAGCAGAGTTAAGAGAAAAACTGTGAAAATTTGTTTACGGATTTCGAAAATTTTTTGTTCGATGGAAAAAGTGATGGTGATGGTGCCGTGCTGTGCTTCGACCGCTTAATCAGGATAAAATGGCCAAAAATGGTTTTTAAAGATACTTTGCCAAAGTTCGGACATGCAGGTAACTGAGAGCCGCAGCCCATATCTCGCGGGCTGCTCATAGAAATCTGTTCATAGAAATCTATAAGTCTCATGGATACCAATTTTTCGTGGAACCATTTTGTGCCACTGTGGGCCTGAATGTAATTCGTCTACTCTTTGCGAATGATTTCGATTTTTTTCAGGCGAATAATATCGATGTGTCCCAAACCGAATGTGTTTAAAGTTTGAAATTATGTTAACTCCGATGATTTCCTGTAAAACCTATAGTTCGGCTTATGAATTTTTATCGTTACATTAGTTCAAACTTTTGCGATCGACGGACCTGATTTTCCTCATACTGTCTGCTTGATTTGTCTGACTATGTATTGTATGCAGGGCATTAAGAACATTGTATATATAGATTTTTCGCGATAAGGCACTAAGCATCGCCAATAAGGGGTGGACTGCACGTAGGCATTTACTTGCTTCCAATAAGAAAGTTTTGCCACACCCATGGCTAAAGGTCGTTCCGGCCCGTCCCTCCTTGCGCCTAAGCGGCAAGAACAATTTAACAATGTAAGTCCCCTATACCTAAATTTAGGGCAAAATTGGGAAAATGGGGAATATATATAGTTCGCAAAAGAGTTTGAAGCCGGGAAAAATATTTGGTTTTCTGCCTGTCCTCCTCCTTCTCGCCGCTTGAGAAATAGGTTTGGCTAATGGGAGCCGCTCCAGTATCTTCTAGCTTTTTCGTTACGCGGAATACGAAGCTTTGGCTATTAGAGTCTCGTAGGAATATTTCATGGCTGTCCAGTTGTTGTCTCAAAAGGTTTAGTAGTATTGGGCACGGGCCGCATTCTTCACTGGCCGGATGGCCGGCCAGCCGTTGAAACGGCCGGCCGAAAAAACTACAAGCCAACAAGATCTCCGGCTTCTAACCAACAGTATGGTCGGAGAGTCTCTACAAGAATAATTTTGCAAGTTGTTATATGGTATTTTTTCAAAATCTAAATTTTTCCGTTCTGATTATGCACAAAACGTGTAAAACCACATTGCTCCTTACGCTGCACTTCTTATTGCAGTGTAACAACACACTTAATCTATGGCAAGAAGCCTCGAAAACAGCTCACCTTTTAGAACGAAAACCGTAGCCACCATAGCCACCGTGTCCGAAACTGCACCAATACACTACAGATTATTTCCTACAGTGTAACTTATGATTGCATGATAATCAAATCTATATTTTATGTTCCATTCGGACCGCAATGACGACCTGAGTCAAATAGTCGTAAAACCAGCATAATCGGTTCATGAGTTAACGACTTAGGATTAGACTAAGCTTAGGCTGAGGGGACTGGCATATTTTGCACTGGCCGGATTTTTGATGGCCGGCCGGCCGTGAAATTTTGCGGGCGACAGCGGGCTGTCCAGTTTGCCGGCCGAAAAAAAGATTGGCTAGTACACAGGCCGGCACCGAATGCCGGACGGCCAGAATCGCGGCTGGCCTACCTGGTTGTCAAAAACCAGTTTAGGGCCGATGAACCTAAATTCCATAAAATAGTATGTGTTTAATCGTATGGTCATATTGCTTTCAGTACATTTGGAACAGTGTGTAAGGATTTTCAGTACGATGAATACGATAGTGTGATCATATAGAATGCATACTTTTTCACCTGTTTTCAAGGGGTTTAAGGCCGATTATAGGTGAACTCACTTTACCGAAAGAATACAGACAGTCACCATTTATTTGGTGGGTATGTGGTATTTGCTACCTTATATAAGCAATTATAAAATTTTTTGACACGCAGAATGCAACGGTGGTGTTTCAACCCCAATCAGATCTGCATTATAATGCTTCAGGAATTCCGGAGATTTAATGGTGACACCACAACCACTAATCACCACAATAGGTTAAACGAAACTCGCTCCGTCTCACTTCGCTTTCAAGACACTAGTAATATCAAGGGTTTTTCTCTATATTCTGGCTAAACGCTGTGCTTTTTGAAAGTTTCAGGAATTCCCTGCCCATGTCACACGTTTAGACCTGAGTAACTACTAAATTACGCTAACAATGCGACAGAATTTCAGACAGGATGACCGTCAGACAACAATAGTTTAACCCTTAATATCACTATTTATTCGTTCATTGTATTGAAGATTTTGACACCTTCAGACGGCTGAGAAATCCAAAAGGTTTTGAAACCATCTTTAAACTCTGAATGTAAGCTGAACTCTTCCACATTTGGAAAGAACTACTTGGTGATAAAATATAAATTTTCTAAAAATGCAGGATATTTAAGGAAACCTCAACAAACGTTATAACCGAAGACCGTTTCAGGGACCTCTTAGATCCGTCATCGTTTTAAAAGTTGGTCTGCTGTACAGGCCTCCCTTTTTGGAGTTTTTTGTTCTGGGTTGACAGAATTTGTTCTGAAAACTTTCTCTACATTTCTGTGGTGAGTCTAAACGCATCATAACAAGCAATAGTAATAGGAAAGCTGTGAATGAGTGCACTCTGCTGCCAGGAATCATCAACCATTGTACAGGGCGTTTCATAAGTAACTACCCACACTTTGTCAATCAATATCTTCTGGCGTAATACTTCTGAGACACCCTGTATTTGTAATTGTTAGAGTTTTGTATATCGGGAAGTACAATATAATGGATTATCGTATATTGATAATTTGCAGTTAGACGGACAAAAATTCCAGTTTGTTAGAATAACGGTAATTGGGTATTACTTAAATGCCGTTATACATGTACAAATTGGTGTACAAATGATGTAGGATTTGTTCGCAATACAATAGATAATATTTGTGTTAATATCTATACATTTTGTAGCAGAATACTGTAACTCAATAATAGTGTTGAATTTATCATCATACAAATTTTAAGACGGTGACTTGTTCATATTTACTGTGATAAATGCTAAGTATATAGCATGCAGTTTCGACATTTTGATGCCTGTTATATACGCTATTGACTATTGAAAACTTAGATGTATAACATATTATAGTCACCAACCGGTTTATCCATGCGGTAAATATCAATTATTTGTTGAGCGTTGAGAATTATTTACAAATTTTTCAATACGTATTGGGGATTTTTAATGCCTCATTGTCTGAGACCAGTACCGCTTTCAAAAAAATTAAACACCAAAACATTAAATTGATTTTTAATTATATAGTATGTTCGTGTAGATTACACTAATGGAGCAAGTGATTTACTACGGAAAATGTACAAGTTTATATACAACAAAGCTCGCAAGATATAGATAGGATTGTATCAAACACGGGCGGATCTCCACGTGGAAGTGTCACAATATCAGACGCAACTATGCATCAGAATCTGTTATGTTGTGTTCACGTCTTCATTGTTTACAAGTTTACGTGTTCGTGTTGTGTGTCGCCACATACTAAATAAAATCACAATCACTAGATAAAATTATATTTACTGAGCATCTAGCATGATGCAAACTACAGTGCTACAACTATGTCACAAATAATTGTAGAATAGTAATTAAGACATCTGTGTACACGGTTATGCTACTTTAGTCACTGAACCTATGAGCTACCACACTCGTTTGTTCAAATTTCTGAATGCATAGTAGACTATACTTGATTTTGGAGCATATCTCCAATGCAGTTTCCATAAAAACTATCATCAAATACCTGGTAACATACCTAGTGACCACAGCGGTTACATAAAAACCCAACAGAAGCGTAATCGGTATCATGTTCAGATAGTCAGCAAATTCGACGACAACTTTATTCCAAAATTTTTGCTGTTCGATTGTCATGAAAAATCGGTAGCTGATATTAATTACGTAGTAAGCGATATAAAATACAGCCATATCACGCCAAACAACACGCCAGACACTTCCGCGCCAACGAAATATGAGTTTCCAAAAGCTTCCGACGTACCAAACTGACATTGTTGTTGCCGCTAGCTAATAGCCAAATTACAGTTCGCAGATAAATTGCAAAAAGACATCTCGTTAAAAAAATTATATTATTTACTGAGCTGTATATAATTTAAATTGATTGCCGGAATTGCTGCAATATTTGTCGATAATTAGCTTTAACAATTATTCGATGCAAAAATTTTTTTAAAGCTTCTTAAAAATACGTTTTATTAATTCACATCGTTCAAGTAATAAGTTTGTAGAATTAAGAAAGAGAAAGTATGTAATAGAGTAAAGCTTTGCAACAGTAAAGTATATATACTAAATTGGATTAGATCTACTAATTTTATCTGTATTTTATTAGCTTAATTAAATTTTACAAAGTTGCTTATTATATATATTGTTATTCTTACGCACATGTTGTCTCGACAAAAAACCAAATGATCATGATGATACAAAAATTAAAAATGAGATTTAACATTGGCGATATCTTTGGAAAAATTTCGATGTTTTATTTCACGTCTATCGTACAACTACAAATAGTGGTAAACTACGATTTGCGTACAACCTTCTTTGTAATGTTTAGCAATATTTTGACTGACTAAATTGATTGCATTCACAGTCATTATAGTTCACTGGCTGCTTTCATGTAACTTCACTGTTTAACAATATGATACAATCTTATAAATATTGGAAATCCAATTATAAGCTGTCAAAGCATTTCATCAACCATTTGAAAAATATCTACCTTGACCTTTAAATTGGGTCTTTTCGGTTATACCCCAGTCCGAAAACCGTCAATATTGAGCATACAATGGTAGATTCCAATTATACCGTTGGACTGTGCTGGGCAGTAGAAACACATTTGTGATAAATTTTTAGTTTTTTAAAGTTCTCAATGTCCCTCGTAGAACCGAACATTTTCGAAAAAAATTTTCTCAGTAAATATATAATTTTATAGGTACACCTTTCGAATACCATTGACGAACATACCCATAGGTTAAGGTATTTGTTTCACATTAATGTGCATTTATAACTCGTTATCCCATGAGGGAATTTGGCTGATGTTGACATCTTTCGATTGGTACATAAACTATAAATTTACTAATAAAATGGTTTTTTTCGAAAATTTTCGGTACCAAGGACCCAAATATCGGATAATACAAAAAAATGAAAAAACTTATGCCATAAATATGATTGTAAGGGACATATTTTGAACCGGCTCGACGAGTTGAGCAAATAAATAATATCAAAATGTCAGAATGTTTAAAACTAAGAATGTTTGAGCTGAGGTATAACCCGAAAACAGCTTTAGACCAAAACATAATATTTATTAAAATATTTTGAGCCATTATTGCACATTTATCCAAAATGCATTTCTTAGAACAACAAAAAATTCTTAAAAAACGTTATAAGAAGAATGAAAAAAAATCAATATTACATTGTCAACTAAACTACGTTTGAATAAAAACAATTCTGTTGTTGCCCTGGAAGTAAATTATAAGCATAAAAATGTTGAGGGATTAAACAATATTCCCGTTTATCAAAAACGATTGATATAAATTGTGCAAAAAAAAGAATAACAACAACAAACCGTTTACACAATGATTCCTTAATCCTAGAGATAGATATCGTTGATTTTTGTTGAAAAGAATTCGATCGCTTGTTTTTACCTATGATTGCCATCACCGTCTATAAGCTTGTAGGAACCGGGATGAAAATCAAGGGCAATGAGCGCGAGATGTATGCAAAGAATCGGCGGCAGGCGAGCGATGCTGTTTTAGGCAAATTTAGGTATACTGATTTGAACCTTTGTGCTTATCACTGCCATGCCATCACCGTCCAAAAGCTTCTAGGAACCGGAATGAAACTCAAGGCGCAATGAACGCGAGATGTATGCAAACAAACGACGGCAGGCGATGCTGTGTTAGGCCATTTTAGGTATACAGATTTGAACCTTTGTGCTTATCTATGCGGCATGGCATCACCGTCTAAAAGCTTCTAGAAACCGGAATGAAACTCAAGGCGCAATGAACGCGAGATGTATGCAAAGAATCGACGGCAGGCGATGCTGTGTTAGGCAATTTGAGGTATACTGATTTCAACCTGTGTGCTTATCACTGTCATGCCATCACCATATAAAATCTTGTACGAACCAGGATGAAAGTCAACGCCCAATAAGCGCGAGATGTATGCAAAGAATCGACGGCAGGCGATGTTGTGTTAGGCAATTTAAGGTGTACTGATTTGAACCTTTGTGCTTGCCACTGTCATGCCAACACCATATGAAAGCTTGTAGGAATCAGGATCAAAGTCAAAGCCCAATGAACGCGAGATGCATGCAAAGAATCGACGGCAGGAGATGCTGCGTTAGGCAACTTAAGGTATCTCTGATTTGAACTTTGTGCTTATCACTGTCATGCCATCACCATATGAAAGCTTGTAGGAACCAGTATCAAAGTCAAAGCCCAATGAGCGCGAGATGCATGCAAAGAATGGACGACAGGCGATGCTGTGTTAACCAATTTTAGGTATACTGATTTGAACCTTTGTGCTTCATGCCATCACCATATAAACGCTTGTAGGAACTGGGATCAGAGCAAAACCCCAATAAGCGCGAGATGCATGCAAAGAAGGGACGGCAGGCGATGCTGTGTTAACCAATTTTAGGTATACTGACTTGAACCTTTGTGCTTATCACTGCAATTCCATCACTATCTAAAATCTTGTAGGAACCGGGATCAAAGTTAAATCCCAATAAGCGCGAGATGTGTTCAAAGAATCGACGGCAGGCGATGCTGCGTTGGGCAATTTTAGGTATACTGATTTGAACTTTTATGCTTATCACTGCCATGACATCACCATATAAACGCTTGTAGGAACTATGATCACAGTCAAAACCTAATAAGTGCGAGATGCATGCAAAGAATGGACGGCAGGCGATGCTGTGTTAACCAATTTTAGGTATACTGATTTGAACCTTTGTGCTTATCACTGCCATGCCATCACGATCTAAAAGCTTGTAGGAACAGGGTTCAAAGTGAAAGCCCAATAAGCGCGAGATGTGTGCAAAGAATGGACGGCAGCCGATGCTGTGTTAGGCAATTTTAGGTATACTGATTTGAACCTTAGTGCTTGTCACTGCCATGACATCACCATATAAACGCTTGTAGGAACTATGATCAAAGTCAAAACCTAATAAGCGCCAGATGCATGCAAAGAATGGACGGCAGGCGATGCTGTGTTAACCAATTTTAGGTATACTGATTTGAACCTTTGTGCTTATCACTGCCATGCCATCACCATCGAAAAGCTTGTAGGAACCGGAATCAAAGTCAAAGCCCAATAAGCGCGAGATGCGTGCAAAGAATCGAAGGCAGGCGATGCTGCGATAGGCAACTTAAGGTATCCCTGATTTGAACCTTTGCGGTTCATGAGATCACCATCGAAAAGCTTGTAGGAACCGGAATCAAAGTCAAAGCCCAATAAGCGGAGACGCATGCAAAGAATCGACGGCAGGCGATGCTGCGTTAGGCAACTTAAGGTATCTCTGATTTGAACCTTTGTGCTTATCACTGTCATGCCATCACCATATAAACGCTTGTTGGAACCGGGATCAAAGTCAAAGCCCAATAAACTCGCGCTGCAAGCAAAGAAACGACGGCAGTCGATGCTGTGTTGGGAAATTTTAGGTATACCGATTTGAACCTTTGTGCTTATCACTGCCATACCATCACCATCTAAAAGCTTGTAGGAACCGGGATCAAAGTCAAAGCTCAATAAGCTCGAGCTGCAAGTAAAGAATTGATGGCAGGCGATGCCGTGTTGGGCAATTATAAGTATACTGATTTGGACCTTTGTGCTTACCACACATGCCATCACCTTTTAAAAGTTTGTAGCGAACGGGATCAAAGTCAAAGCCCAATAAGCGGAGACGCATGCAAAGAATTAAAGATCTTTGCACTTATCAATCCCATGCCATCACCATCTAAAAGCTTGTAGGAACCGGAGTCACAGTCAAAGCTCAATATAAGGGCGAGATGCATGCAAAGAAACGACGACAGGCGATGCTGTGTTATCCAATTTTAGGTATACTGATTTGAACCTTTGCGTTTATCACTGCCATGCTATCACCATCTAAAAGCTTGTAGGAACCGGGATCAAAGTCAAAGCCAAATAAGCGCGAGATGCATACAAAGAATCGACAGAAGGCGGGTGTGTTTGGAAATTTTAGGCATTATGGCTTGAACTTTAGTGCTTATCACTGCGGAAATACGAAATGTGATTTTAAACGACTACAGTTTAACTCGCTGGCGGCTCCTCGATGAGCTTCGGTCAAAACACCCGATTATACGTTATATGCTGAAAAGCCTACATTTCAATCTACATTACAACAGCAAACCTTCATGAAGTGAAAGCTTAAATAGCTATAACAACATTTTATAAAGGAACAAAATTGATTGCAATAAAACATACTCAACATCTGTTACATTATAAATAATAATGTTCCAAATGAATCGGAACTGCCTGATTCCATCCGGGACAAACGATACTAATGTGGGCGTTTAATAGTACAAACTACAGCTAATCAAAAGCCTATTGAGTCGACGCAAATTTTTGATATTTTAATAGAGTTGGATTGTTAACTATGGAAAAGATTTTGACATATGTCCATGTGTATGTCATCAGAAATATTCAAGGGTAATAGACAATTGTCAACGCTAGCCGGTATATGGTTTCTATCTGGCATCTATCGTTTCATGATCATGGAAAATTAACTTTTAAGATGAGACAATAACTTAATTACTAATATATTTGAGGTCGGTCGTTAAACATTGTAGAAATAAAAGGTTATTGTGGCGGTTTGGCGTTCACAAGCCGTAGGGCGAAAATAAAAACACACATTTTGTAGGAGTATCGTTTGTTTTGTGGAAAAAGTATATTCTGAATTGCCTGTAATGTGGCAGTTCATGATTGATAATGTAGGAATAATTGTTTCGAGTATGTTGGAAGCTTCTTTTACTCGAAGATTAATCCATCTTCAATCCACGCACAACGAAATACATCCATATTTACAATAAAACTACTAGTTAGCAATCGTGACGCGGCAGCATGTTTTGGGCGAGGATTTCATGATATGCCGGATTTTTAGCTGGGTAACAAAACGGAAATTCTTCTTCGAAGCAACTTTTGCCCAAGCATAAATTGAGGCACAGACCCTCCGTGTAAAGAAAAATTCCGCCAGTGTTTTCAACAGCTCTCAATTACCATAGATCAGCTTATACAAGACATTACTAAAATTTTCTTCCATTTCGTTCAATATATGTACCACTGTTCGAATTCAACCAATAAACCTGTCAGACGTCACCGACTTTCTGGTGTAGCATAAATCTATCCTAAGTATGAAAAAAGATGAACTAAGGCTACAATAATTGTTTCAAGCATCTGTGACCTGCCAAAGTTTCTAAAATTACAATCGTAAAGCTGGTTATATACCTTTAATAAAAATGATCGTCATTCGCTATTTATGCGCGCTCAATGTGGATAGTTTGATCGATATGTTACAAATTTTAACTTTTTGCCCTAAAATCTAATTTAAGATTTAAATTTCAGTAAGTAGAACGAGTTACATTATTTTGTCACAAACTCAGACGTGGTCAAAATTTTGTTGCTTAATGGTAGTGATGTAATGCGATTTCGGACATAACAATTTAAGCTTTGAGAGAGTAAGTCCCACTTCCATTTTTACACGTATATTGCAAATTATCATTTTGGGACAAGCTCACTAAGCATCTGAGTCAGCCTGGAAGTTTATATTGCGTCAAACACATAGCAGCCTAAGTATGCCATAATACCTAATATAACTGTTTAAACACATAAATTCCAGGTGCAAAACTTGTCCATGTAAAACAATTCATGTAGGATATCGTATGACAACTAGGAAAACAAATAGAAAAACCGCTGGAGCTGAATATTTGGCGGGACATAAAAGAATGTATTTTAATACAATTTAGGCTTCCAAATCGCCGTCACAAAGTCTGTTAATTTATGGCATCCGATGAGAAATAACCGATGTCGACTGTTTTATTACTCGGCAGCATTATATTATCTCTGCGATATTGAATAACCACTAGGGTTTGGCAAAAATAAGCATCTCAACCGTGGGGTTGTAAAAGCTACCATGTCGCAGATGCTATTAATCCGTTTTACTACTACTGTGTTAGTTTGATGTATCTAACGGAAGTGATATAAATACGTACACGAAACTGGTCAAAGTGAAATATCGATAATTCTGGCTAAGAATTTTATAATAAGATACTCCCAATTTAGCGCATTGCGAGTGCGCATTCAAAATGTTCCCTTCACAACAGCTATTTTATTTGTCTAAAATCGTTTACTTTACTTTTGAACTACTTAGCTAGCAAAACTTAATTTATTTTACATTGGCAAATTTTTCAGGTGATGCTGTTCCGGTGGATTCAACGTCTTCAGCGCGGCATTTAGTGCAGTCATAAACGTGGTACAAATTGCACACGACTGACACAACTTCTGCCATTGATATGACGATTCCTGGTTCCTAAATTTATGAGCTTAAAAATCATTATTAAACATTATACACAGGTCAGATGTTGCAAGAAAATGAAATTTTCTTGCAACAACCAATAAATGAATGGGAATATTAGTTTGGCCTAAATTAAGCACATAATACTAATCTTCCCAGTTGACGAGAATTGAATTCGATATATTAAGTCTAAGTTCTAAGTTTCAAGGATCCGTTCACACGTTCGAACTTTTTATTAAAATGTTGAATTAAATTTTGATCACAGTTTGACGGCGGTTTTTAAAGGAAAATTGCTGCTTCGGAATTCGTGACCAAAATTTTAACTCAAACTTATTTATGTAGTACATCTTGTGGATGATAAACTAAACGAATATCCTTGAAAAACTTGAACAGTGTTCACACCATCAAACTTTTTGCTCAAATTTAGATCAAAATTGGAAGACATATTTTTTTTGCATTTTTGGATAGAATAACTATGACTATGACTCCCGTGACGGTTCGTAAAATGACCAGCGACAAAATGATGGCTACGTAAAACGATGCGAAATGTTTGTTACCAATCAGACAGACTGAGTGTTCACGGAGACCTAACAAAAAGTAATAAATATCCGGCAGCACAATTATGTGCTAAGCCAATGACAAACTTTTCTATATTAGCTATATGGTCTGAGTTAAATTTCACAATGTCTAAATATAACCGTAGTAGGCAATTACGTAAGATATAAAATGAGATGTAAATTTTTTCTAAGAGTCACACTACGTCATATCACTTTATCCATACCTTTTGCGAAATGTTTATTTGAATCGTATTGTAAAATTACTAAATTTTTGGTATGGTATTTATTTTAGCTTCGCGTAGTTTTGCTTTAGTTTATTTATGACAAAAAAGATAATTTAATTCCGCATGTCAACGAAGAATTATCATTTTTAATGTGGAAAAATTCGACGTTGTTAGTTTGTGGACTATTTCCAATGCTATCCATAAACTCAAATTTGGAATATCTGATCCTGATTTCTGATTGTGAAACTTTGATCAAGAATGTGTGGTCAGAAGCATAAATCCGGCATTCGCAGTTTAGTCAAAACGAACATGGACTCCGTGATGTACGGACACAATTAGTGTGACTACAAGTACATTTATCGACTTCGCACGTTTTTGAAGTTTCATCGAATTTCATGAGTAACCGCATATTTGTTGCCGTCTATTTTTTAAAATATGTACTTAAAAATGGACTACAATCCCGTTTTCAAGTGCCTATGCTGTTAATATGCTAAATCGGAAATAATTACCAAGAACGGTGCCTACATGTTGATGTGCTGCAAATCATGTCCGAACGCACACTGTAAAACCGTGACTTGTGCGCGAACATAGATTTTTACATCGTGGACTGAGCTGACGAAACAACAACCGAATTGTACGAACCTAATGTGAATTCTCCTTTTTCCTCTTAGGGTGGATGTACAAGTAACCTGGCTTACTGTGCCACATTTGAAAACCGATGAAAATCTTAAAACGTGAAAATGAAAATCTACAGCGACCGTTAATTAATTGCTTTGCCGAAGAGTTAAATATCATACACCGCAATGCTATCTGAAAATCATAACTGTTTACTTGAAGAGTGAATAAACGAATAACTAAATTTTCAGCGAACGAAAAGGTCATCTTCAAGTTTATTGTCAGTTACTTATTGAAACAGCTGCTAACATAGTGCTTTCGGTATGTCCTGATACTAATTAATACTGTACCTGTGCGTTTATTGCCATTTAATTATTACAATACTTATCATCATATCTATATCAAGTATCTAGCAAATTGGCCTGTAGACATAAATATCTCAATTTCCATGCATGCAATAAACGCATTCTTGAGTAGGTGTCGAATGAAGAGTTTGCAAACAAAAAACCCAATCATAACCTTCGAACGAATGCAACATTGCAGTTATTCATGCGTTGCAGAAATATGTCCGGCGAAAAAGTTGTAGCGATAAATCAATAAGGTTAAAAAACAACCGTAATGATATTTATATCAAAGCGTATTACGTCAAATAGGTATTAACTGAACGTTGCTTGTTACTTTAGATATTGAATAATATTAATAAATATATATTTCTCCGCTACTGAATGAGCTATCGAAACACATATGCGTCCAATTTTTCTATTAAACTCTGAACACTGCTGGAGAAATTCTGCAACTCAGTGAACAGACTAAAATGATCCTAAAATTCTCTGGTATTTTGACGTTCAAAACCTACACATGTTGGGACGACTTTGAAAAATTATACATGTAACAAACATAATACCCATATTTTGTATCCAGTAATTTTGGAAGATTTAATACCAATACTTTGTACAATGTACTGACACTATGTAACCTTGTCGAAAATATAAATTCTCCGTCGATAGCAAGATTAACAAAATAACCTTATTTTACTTTGCCGTCTTATATTTTCCCGAAGTAATTTTGGAAGATTTAATACCAATACTTTGTACAATGTACTGACACTATGTAACCTTGTCGAAAATATAAATTCTCCGTCGATAGCAAGATTAACAAAATAACCTTATTTTACTTTGCCGTCTTATATTTTCCTGATGGTTGCTAAATGTACACCAAGATTTAATACCAATACTTTGTACAATGTACCGACACTATGTAACCTTGTCGAAAATATAAATTCTCCGTCGATAGCAAGATTAACAAAATAACCTTATTTTACTTTGCCGTCTTATATTTTCCTGAAGTAATTTTAGAAGATTTAATACCAATACTTTGTACAATGTACTGACACTATGTAACCTTGTCGAAAATATAAATTCTCCGTCGATAGCAAGATTAACAAAATAACCTTATTTTACTTTGCCGTCTTATATTTTGCTGATGGTTGCTAAATGTACACCAAGATTTAATACCAATACTTTGTACAATGTACTGACACTATGTAACCTTGTCGAAAATATAAATTCTCCGTCGATAGCAAGATTAACAAAATAACCTTATTTTACTTTGCCGTCTTATATTTTGCTGATGGTTGCTAAATGTACACCAAGATTTAATACCAATACTTTGTACAATGTACTGACACTATGTAACCTTGTCGAAAATATAAATTCTCCGTCGATAGCAAGATTAACAAAATAACCGTATTTTACTTTGCCGTCTTGTATTTTCCTGATGGTTGCTAAATGTATACCAACTTCATAGAATTTTCACTGTGCGGCACCATACAGACACGGCAACATTAAATATGTAATAGTACAAACAGAACCATGCAATAGCCGTATCACAATCATTAGTAACGTTTATATTGCATAGAACTGCGAAGATTTAGCTGGTTTTTTATATTGAGGCAAAGGTCGTACCCATTCTCACGCAATACTGTGTATCACAGTGTATTAGTTGCTACATACCAGATGCTGCGCTTGGACCGTTGGGATTAGCGCCATTGCTTGTAATTATTTGCTAACCAGATCAAACGACATAAGCAATATTTAGATTAAATGAAATGGATAAGTAATAAATTTAATTAATTGATATGAATATATTCACAGCCGAACTTTGAGCAAATCGGAGGCTTCTTTGCAAAGTTACAGATTATGGAAGTAACATTTAGGCTTTTGATCCGAAAACTATATAGCCCCGTATCTCATACCTATGCATTAAATCGGGATGATTGGTAAAACCATGTCCTTCAACAGAACCAACAATTCCCAAACCATATATTGTGACAACGAAATGTACTTAAACGTTGGCCGATAATATCGCTTTTAGCAATCGATACCGTAGTTTGGACGAGGTTAGGAAAATATGGACTATATATGCAGCTTACAGGTACACCCACTGTTAAAATTTATACGAAATTCCGACCGTCATCCTCAAGCAATAACAGCAATAACTATGCGGTTTTGACAAAAAATTGGTAGTTTTTCCTCCCCTATTCAATTGCTAAAGGGGTTGTCACAAAGACGCCAGACCTGCAGTTGCAATAGCACAGCCCCCTGTACTATGGATATTCTTGTAGCACCCCTTTAGCGGTTACCAAATTATAGGTGGAAACAACAATATTCGACGTGATTTTTGTTTTATCCCAGCTCTTTGAAAGAAACACATACACAGCAATGTTTCTAGCATCAAGTGTCGAAGATTAACAAAATGGTAACAAAATTACATATATCCACCTGTCCGTTCCTGAGTCATAGTCGTTGTTGTAACAAAACTGCGCGCCAACCTAGCGACATGATAATCTTTAGCACGAAACTTCGTCATGTTTGGTTTGTAATTAAGCACGTTTTATGGAGTGTATAGCTCAGAGTAATATCTGTCGCAAAATATTCATGGTTCCCAGATGACGCTCACCCTTGCCTACAACATGGAACTATATTTGGTTATTTTCGTCTTTGAGTTCAGGAACTAGATGGGTCATAACTACTGTTGCCGAATTAATTTTTAGTATTACATAGGGTAAACCCAACGGTAATTAGCATATATTGTAGTTATGGTTTTAATGCTAGCTATACGTAATTGCAAATAAGCAATTTAAAAATTTTGTTTTGAACAGCTACATTATTATGTGTTTCAGAATATATACTAGTGTCGCCAAGGGAGTGATTTCTTTGTGTTGAATGTGTATTATAGCGAGACGTTCACAACTGTTGATTGATGTCATATTTATAGATAACACGGGGCACTATGAGCTGGAAATTTTAGCGTTGACTAATTATATTCTAGAAGTACATAGCCCGACTACACGAAGAAGTGGTTTCATTTCTAATTGGTATAATGATGCATTTTATGTAGTTCGTCAGCACTGGTTAGTTTGGCCTCTGTAATTTAATGAAATCCTTCATATTTTCTATCTTCTAAAAACAATACCGCGTTCACACTAAGATGCGTGCAGCGACAGCACGCTGTGTAAAAAATTCAACGATTTTGACACGAAATGAAATTTGTTATTGTGGCAATTGTTAACTACTACCACGAAAACGTGGCAACCGATGGGCAATTCTATACCGTCTGAGACTTAAACCGTAGTAACGATACAATGTTGCATGGTAATATCAGACCCTCGCCACGTTTTCGTGGCATTGGTGTCACATATACATATATGCAGTAGTGACTTTAGCACAGTAACGATACACTGTTGATTTCTCAAAGCAATGCTGTGAGATGGTTATAGTGCAGTAACGACAGGATGTGGCTTTATCAAAGCAAAGGAGCTCTGCGGTCTTTGTGAACTAAATCCACGTGGCTGTTTAAGGGATAACTGTGCGGTTTACGCAATTAAGCGATCTGGTTTAAGCAATAAAAACGGTTATACACTAACTGCCACCACAAGACATGATTCAGATACGAATGGAAATTCGCTTGGATCGTCGGCAGTGTAGCAATATGTAAACGAACCAGTAGATGCGCAAAAAACAA
>JASANE010022930.1:0-44899 GCA_030248225.1 Trileptium ribeirensis
TTCAGTTACATATGCTCGAAATCGTTAGAAAACAGAACACCTTAGACCGGGGGTTCGTGGGCGCTGCCACCCCAACTTAGGCATTTACTCTGGTTCATACATGGACCTTAGTTTAGGGCAAGGCTTCTGTGTATTGAGAACAGCATAGCATGCATTTTACTATTTCCCATACAGTCGGGACTAGACCGCTCCAGTTCAGATTCTATGGTATATACGTTTCCTCAATAGCAGGGATAGTGAGTACCCACCTCATCAACAGCGATCCTATATATTAGCATCTCAGTAGTAATAACACTAGTTGATGGAAAAATACAAACGAATAGGATGCTCATCACCATACAAACTGCCGAATTTGGCTCGTACCCAACTCCTTGGTTTAAGTGGGTGGCTAGGCTATCCAGTTTCCAGGAGTGGTCGCTGTGCTACCACTGATATTTCCAAGCCTCGGATTGGGGTGGGCTCTAATTTTGAAACAATTGCAGAAATACTGAAACTTTGATTTATTAGAGGGTAGCACCAAACACAATCAAACGTTAACTTGTGTTTGCAACTCGTCAGGCACCTTGGAGAGGCCGTGGGATGATAATGAACGAACGCAATTATTTAAATTTAAAATACAAAACTGCAATACTGTAAGTATTCACGTTATTGCCACAGTTCACACTAAGAAGGAGCTTTGCAAATATTAACCCATTCGCTCGTACAAAGACACATGTGGCATAGCGTGGCAAGTCTACCGGTCGGTGTGTGTTCTTATTCGTTCGCTTTGCGAGGCTCCTTAAGGAACCGAGGCTAGATAGCATAGTGACTAGTATACGAGACTCGCACTGTAGCCACCCAAGCTTAAGCTGGGTCAGAGCAAGTCAATCTAACACGTATATATTGGTTAAAGGGTTAGAAATTACTGGAATACATGCTTTCCAGATATATCGCTTAAATAAGCAAATTAAATCCTTAAATTTTCGAGCAGTACAATACATCATAGGCGTCGATGGTCCGTTGGCTTAGGGCGGCAAGTGCTAAATGTTTCTCTATAAGCGCCAACACCACATATTGACACCATAAAAACATATTGGAAATACCCAACCTTGACATATGTGTAAAACTAATTAGATCCAGGCCAAACTTGGAAATATCATACTAGCCAAAGCCAAACTGAAGCGTTCCCAAAAGAGTATTTAGTGACGAAATTTTAACTCTGAGCACCTTGCGATACAGGAAGTGCAATTTAGCCTCAGTTAACAGCCTTTCGTGCACTTGCAAACCCATGCGGCCGCTAAATTCGAAGCTAGGCGAGTGATGGCGACTAATTCGAAGCTAGGCGCTGACAAATATTAGTTTTTAGGAATGTGAAGGAATTATTAAAAATATGGAGACGAGAAATTTATCGCTCTTTGGAATTGCAGACTCAATTGAACTGCAAACACAACTTTACTTTACGAAACAAAATCCACATATCGTGAAAAAGTAATAAAATTCATAACAATGTTTAGGCCATTTTCAAGAAACCAATCCTATAATGCGGAATGCAAATAAATAAGTCATGAAATACATGATATATGCGTTACGAAGCCCAATATTCAAGCAATTGTTTTTCTTTTTCATAAATTTTAATGAGCTTATATTTTAATAAGCGCCAAAACTTTAAAAAATATAGCAGATGTTGAGTCACAATATATATATATACAGTAAAATGTAAAAGTTCGTCTTGATTGACCTAGCTTAATATTAGAAAATAGTGTCTCAGCTAAAGATGTGTCAGGTTTACTCTGACAATGTGAACTGTCTGGTTTAGCCGAGTCTCCCATTCCCAGGGTTGGGCACCGGAAAAAATTGTCATGCGTATGATTTATATGGTAGAAATGGTATAACTATACCTTTCAAGCATCAATTAAATTTATAATCTCAGCATGAACATAGCTTGCTTCCTTCACCGCATCAGAAATTTTTGCCCGATGGCAAATTTAAATAGGCGCGATACTGAATAGAGCCATGGGATTTGCACCGAGCAAATGAAACCAGTAAACTAGGCAGACACAGGCCAGGCACACATGCCAACAGGTGGATATGGGACGGGGGATGGTTTCCCATAAAGTCAGCCCGCCCTCCAAGAAAAACCAAAACCTAGGGATTACACCCCTATGTGGTTATCCACCACCATTTCACTCCATGCATCGGTCTGTTTACCTGTGATAGCTACCCACGGGCATGTATGACATTTTTATCACGACGGGTCATAAACGAAATAGATAGACAGTTGGATCGTAGACTTAAATTACATACTCTATTGCATTAATGCGCTTCCAGCATCACTTGTACGGTGGGCAGTTTGACACCAGTTATTAAGTTTACACAATATCAAAAATATGAAGTACTTTCACTTTAATTCGAACCAAATAATTATACGCACTCCTATCGATATAGCCACCCTGTGGTTTTCACATAACCCTGCCCGTTGGAAAGATTGAAGTGCCGCTGCACTATGTGGTTGCAAATTCTATGTGACAACATTGCAGTTTTAGACTTTTTTCAGTAATCAAGGCATTTACAATCAACATTGGGATTCAATTTCGCATAAAACTCTGTTTCCTGCTATTTTTCTCGCCCGACCTTCATACGTTTATACACTACACGTTTACTCCATTTTGTTCTTTTCCCAGCACGTTGCACTACTGCATTCGTTTGTTTTTCCAAAGCGTCAGTTTTAAGATAAATTTTGCTTTTGCCAGTGTCTAAGGCAAGACAATGTATGGTTTTGTTAAAATGCCAATTGTATCCATATAGAGTTGTCTATTATCTCCTCTACCAAAACCTTATGGGTGCCTCCGGCCCTGGCATTACGTAATGGTGTCTTGGGTGGCGTAACATGGACACCATATGTCGAAATAGGCGCAACTGCTTCCATACAAATACCCGATTATTATTACAAAACAGTGGGCAGGAATTTTTTGTTTTTCAATTTGTCTTTTTTCAAACGTAATAATGGCCAAGTTTCATAGTAGCCAGAAATTATTATTTATATAAAATGCACTGGGAATCCTCATATCGTGGGGCGTGAGTGCTGATCGAATATCTCCAGTTTCGATCAACAGAAGCACAAGTTCTAATGAAATGCCTGTTTCGACACTGAAATTCTATTTACGATGATGGGAAGCTTGTATCCATTTTACAACAGCAACTTGTCCACAGTCACTACGTTTTCAAGAAGTGAACACCCTAGGGTGTTCAAACACAATAATACCTTACGCTTGTGATACGTGCGCCGCCGAACACTATATACCCTGTCATTCACTGCTTCCAAACGAGAAGCACGACTAGTTATTATTTAGCTAGCTGTCATTAGCGATAAAACAAAAAATGTATGTACGATTATCTCTTTAATTTTGAGCCTACATTTTAAATATTGCTACTTCGTAAGTGCAGTGGCTGTTAAACAAACGCTGTATGCTTTATCAACGATGGTCCTGCTTTGCTAACGCCAAGTTCATATGTAGGGTCTTTTCCATTATCTCCCCAGCCCGCGTTTGCCCAAAAATGGCCAGATCCTGGAAAATTCGGTATTTGTGTGATCCTCGAGACATCCCCTGATCATTTTAACCAAAAAATTGAATTTTTAAAATTTTAGATTTTTTCGGGTCCCAAGGAAGTCTTTTGGGAACCCAAAAAACTTTTTTCTTAAAATTTGGATTTTTACCCACCATTGGACGCGACTTGGCGAGCTGACTCTAATGGTGTTATTTTTAACGGGATCCGACAAAAGTATTCAAGTTATGGCCAAAAACTGTTCAATTGCTGAGCCTCTCATCCTCCGATAATTTTTGGCCATAACTTAGGATTCGGTTGTCGGATTCAGTTAAAAATATCACCTTTCGATTCAGCTCGTCACGCAGCGTCGAATGGTGAGTCAAAATCTGATTTTGAAGAAAACATTTTTTGGGTTCTCAAGGGGGACCACCCTTGGGCGAGAGAAAATCTAAATTTTAAAAATTCTATTTTTTGGTTGAATCGATAAGGGGAGGTCTCGAGGATCACAAAAATACCAAAATTTCCAGAATCTGAATATTTTTCGGCCGGCGGGATAATGGAAAAGAACCCATATGTAAAAGTACACAAGCATGGTTATAACATAGAACTAAGTACAGAAACAGTTTAACCTTGAATCATTAAAGGTACACGAAAAATGTACAATTATTATTGAAACCCTATACATTCTAAACTATCTGGTCGGACAAATTATTGTTGCTTGCACCCATTGAGTGGTAGTACATATATTGTATGATCACATTTGTGTTGATTAAATTGAATATAGTGAAACTGAATATCTGTCACAGCCAAAATGACCAAAAACATTACAAATACCCCTACTCACCAGAAACCCACACGTCAAATGAATCCATCTCAGTACATTTGTTTTCTACATTTTGAATATTTTGAACATTACTATTTCTAGCGTGTAACTACACCGAATCGTGCAAAATTCTGCGTTCTCATTTCCGCCATCGGCATTCGCAGTTTACCGACAGTGAGCAAGGGCTCTGTCATGTACGAACTGAATTTGCGATAAGCGACATTTCTCCATTTCGCACGTTTATCGGCGTTCATCTATCAGCGCTCTATACAGTACACTTACAACGCGACTGGTAATCGCGTTTTGACGTGTGCGCGGTCAATATAGCGCGATGCTAAATCGCAAGATAGTGATCGCGAACAGAACCACAATTTGCGCTATCGCAAATCGCGTTCGCGCACATAAAGAAAAATCGTGGACTCACGCATAATGCTGAAACGCTTCTGTAGACAGAAAAAACATGTACGATAGTTAAAAGCACCTAAAACATGTATGTAGCATTGCAAAAAACAATATGTTGTCCTTCCAATTTGAAATTTCCCCAAGACTATATGTAAAATCCCCGCGTCCTTCTTTTTGAAAGGCAGTGAACAAGCCTGTTGCACCATCGACAAATTCTTATAAAAGCGTCAAGAGTCATAAAACGTTAATATATATTTTAGTAAGCAAAAACTATAGTATTGCTCATTTTACTACCATTTGCCGTCTACCAGATGTAAGACTGCGTTCAAATGAATTTTACTACCAAAAATATACCCTAGCTTCGCTGTTTCAAATAATAGCAACAGAAGAAATCGATACTGAAGTCACAATATGTATTTCTAAAATCCTACAAATTTTTTCAAATTAGTTCTGGTTGAATTGTGGTAAAGTGATACTAACTGTGCCAATATTTTATTCAGTTATGCAACCCCCAACGAATTCATTTCCCCATTACTCTACATGATTTAGATTTGCCCTGCGAGTACTCGCCAGAAACGACTGTTGCATTTCGAGAATTCGAACCTAATAAAAGATCTGTTTTAGAAATAATTCCTTCATAGACAATACAGAAAGCGACATTCATGTTTGGCCAATATATGTATGATAGCATATTCCAATTTTGCGTCAAAAAAGTCACGAGTCATTCCTGAACCATCAGCTTATTCCCTCCTGCGATAATATTATTATAGTACCCTTCATCAATTTTTTACGTACAACTTGCTTAGCCATACCCACACCCATTCAATCTTTGCCACCCGTTGAGAAATTGAGGTCAATCGTTATACTGCTTCCGTGCCGACCAGTCCGGCTTCAGCGTCTTCCGTCCATTCACTCGACCACAGCCGTATCTTCTCGTTCAGCCGATTCCGAACATCGTGATCCCATGCTGGAACAGCATCGACATGAGTTTGAAACTCGGAGGCGTTCATTGCAGTTAGCACGTTGCGATACTCCAGAGCCAACTCGAGTAATTCTTGATAAAATTTATATAGGCGATGCTCGTAGTGATCTTGATCACGAATAAGTCCCGCAATAGCCGAGAACGTTTGTTGGAGGAAAATTTTTCGAGTTTCGTTCGAGTAGCTATTCGAGTTGAGAATTGAGCTTACTTCTTCCTGAAAAGCAGTTTAGTGATTACAACGTTGGAACTGCACACAAAGAAGTACATAGGTCAAATATCAAATTCGACGGAATAGAACGTCGAAACATACAAAAACATTCCACAAATTGCGAAAAAGGAACCACTGTCTTAACCCTAATCCTAATTCGGGAGGCTGCACCCGAACCCCCCGCTCTCAGCTGTTTTTTTCTAACGTTATAACGTCCGGCCCCTAAAGGTGACATGGGCCCAATTTCTTAGTTCTTGTTTTTTGATATATCGCTCACAAGAACACAAAAAGCAAGCTGAGCAACGAACCTCCGCGGAACCAATATTAATTTGTAACATTCGCTTATTAAGATACACGATAAACACTGAACCCCTAGATGTGACTCAATAACCAGTTTGCTTGCGTGCCCTAAAATGTCAAAACATGACTTCCATTCATTTGAACACCTGTTCGTTTCAGTTCAATTTTCATCGAATCAGTAAAATAACAAAAACCAATGACTAAAGCATTCCGTAATATTTTGTAGTGTTATACCAAATACCCAAATAACAAAAACTGATTACCATTTACACACCAGATCGTTTCACCTGAAATTTCAGCCAGTGGGTAAAGCAACAAGTGGTTAATGCAATCAATATTTTGTTAGCTTTGTATAAGATACCCAAATCACAGAGACGATGGAAATAAACCTTGATTGTGTGAATTTCATTACGATATAACCTAGGGGGTTCGCCAATGACAACCGTAAAAGGGCATCGACAGTTGTATATGTTTAGAAATACAGTCTCGGTCAAAACTAAGGGCTATCGAAAAAAATCGAAATCGACCGAATCGAAATCCATCGAAATTTCATTTAATCGAAATCGATCGAAATAACAACAGATTATTTGCACTCATTTCTGGCCGTTAGTGTAGGTTTTTGGTACATTGCATACCATGGTTTGGTTATCTGGACACCATCACGAATACTTCATGCATTTTCGGTTGTTTTCGATGGGTGTAGGGTCGACGAACATTTTGGGTATTTAAAGGGTCCAGGGCTGCAGAGGCCTTTGGGTGGTAACAAACATACCTGTTGCAGGTCATTGCACAAAATGATAACTTATACGTAAACCCAACGACGCTGGCTCCATTCCACCCTCGCATGCGTGATACTAGTACTATTATATTTCTGTGACATAAGTTCAACTAACGTTAATGTCTCGAAATACATATATGGCGTTGTTGCGTTTAAACATTACTGCGATATAGTGGTACATCTAAACGTATATAATAATTAATGTAACTATTTGGGAATGGCCACTATGTTGCTTCGGCGCTCCTGCAAGCCTTTTGCATAATTTCGTAGCTATTTTTTGATGTACCCCCTTTAAATATGCTGTATTAAAAGTTTTGAGATGAAGCGATTCATCCAATAATATACGTAATCAATATCCCCATTTTTGAACAGCACTGTTTCGCATTTCTTCCCCTCAAATCATACATGATTTGATGCTTTTCATTTTAATGCTTTACCTTTTTGAATCTGTTATTATAAATGTTTTAGAGTCTGCTGAACACGGTGATATGATTTATTCAAACGTCTTTTGATTGTTGAACCGTTGTACCTAATTGGGAATGCTTACTCCGTCCTTTGGAACCCCACTACACTAGAGCGTTTACATTGTTTCCAACCTATTGCTTTTTGAATTCTATTACAACAAAAAACCAAATTAGTTGCACACTGCTGGCCCTGCCAGAAATAAATCCTGTCCGAATTGTTCGATGTTGGTTCGAAAACTACGGGATAGTATGTGCCCGTTAAATGCAATGAAACTGTCCAAATAAAAACCTTTTAATTTATGTAATATAAATATGTCAATAATATCGTTAGAGAAGAGTTCGATGTTTGCTGTTCGTTCCTAATCTAAAAGCCATTTCTGACAGGGAGTGTAGTAGCTCGATCTACTATGCTTGCTTTAACAATTAACCAAAATAAAAATTCACGTGGTTCAAATTATTCTGTTGATAAAACTGAGGATAAAACGGTAATAAACTTAAAATTGCTGGCACCAGAATTATTGCAATATGTAAATTATTTGCATGTTTGAAATAAAAATATTTGTTCTGATTTGCTCTTCACTCAGCTGTACAAACGAATATAATGTTCGCCTATCCACATAAACCTTCTTTAGCTTATAGAAATGGGCGAAAATAAGAAAATCAGTTTATTTAAGGCGCTACTTCAAAAGCGCATGACAATAATAAAGCATGACCTAAAAATAAAACAAAAACAAGAAAAAGTTACAAAGAACAATCATTATTACAATGTCGTTCGAGCGCCATCAATAAAGAACTATATGTAGTTTAAGAAAATCCTGTTCATTTATTAAACTAACCTTAGTGCAAAACCAGGTACCATGAAACAAGAGGCAATGATTATGTGTGCGCCATACTGTTTTTATTTCATATTACACAGGCAACCAGTTTAAATTATTTTCCCCAACGAGGATTCGTCGTTTATTTTCATATTTTTATTGGGCGATATAACAAAAACGAAAAATGGCAGATAGAAATTTTTACCACGTAACGTAGTTTTTGTATATTATCTTCAAACAGTAACTCCTTTTTTGACAAATTATTAAATAAGATGCCGCATTTAACAGATATTAGCTCTTGCTAGTTGAAACGGATCGAGATAAGCGTGCGGAGTTTCCACTGAGACCGGTTGGGAGAAAATCATGCAAATTTTTTTCGTTATTCGCTGAAATTCATAATTTATGTTCGGATAGACGGATTGCGACAAATTTTACTTTGATAATAAAAGTAGCGACGACGTTCCCTTTAGTTGAACGCGAACAGCTACGGCCCCATCTTCCGGGTCAAAATGGCACAAACAGGAGTTTTAAGGGTTCTTTGGCAAATCTGGCAATATGTGCATCAACATTTCGCAGCCCATATCTCGTCACACAAGCTTCACATAGAAAAATATGAGACCAACGAAGAGAAATCAGAATCAGCTTACAACTTTGATGACTAAGAATTTTTTGTGGGAACACTCCCTGGCCCCTGTGGACCCAAATATGGCTCGTCAACCCTTTGCCAAAAATAGCAATTCGCCGTGTTATTGCTTGTTTTTACATTATTATGAGTACATATTAGGTTATAAAGAACGCTGGATAAGATGGCTTTGCTATCTAGTGCACAACTTGACTATATTATGCCTTTTCATGTGGTTTCAAAGGTTTTACGGTCGACGAACCCGATTTCCAAGATTTACTGCATATTCATAAATGTCTTATTATGTTATGCGTGCAGGGAATCAAGAATTACAACTCATAGGATGAGACAAAAGCAGCACACTGTTACGCATAGGACTGAAGTATGTGCTACATCACGAATACCAACGCTGTAGCAGTTATTGCGGCTGCCCTTACCAGTAACGAGCAGCAAGCAAAGCGCTAGTCACTGACTGGCCTGTCCACAGTGGGGGGATGGTGGGCGGACCCCCCCACTTTCCAAATCCGCCATGTTCGTGAGATTTTCATCCATTTCCGTCCCCCCACTCGCCCGAAACCCCCATATCCAACTAATTCTAAAAACTTTTTGTGTCTGAAAATTTGTTTTTTGTTTGCAAATTGTTTTTTAAACATTAATTACCACTATTTATAATGCTAAAATATCGTTTTTTAGCTTGAAAATACATTCACGGTTGTAAAAATGCATGAAAATATGGAAATATTTAGCATTTTTAAACAAAATTTATCCCCACCCACTTTTAATTTTCCCCCGAGAATGAACATAGGAGCCCCCGAAGTTCCCCCCCCCCACTTTTCGGAAGGCTATGGACAGGTTAGCATGATGCAGTGACAGTTGCCATAACACTAAATGTAGCAACAGTGTAAACTATTGCTCGGCTGTTGTAGTAGGGTATACACTAAAATTATTTTATTGCTCGTGATGTAGTAGTAACCATTATAGCACTTACACCTCTAGTTTTGTACATACTTGCTCGAGGTCTGATGTTCCGGGGGAGTAGCCGTGGTGTCAGAGTGTCAACCGTCGGCCTCAAACAGGGGTTCGGATTTCGGCCTCCCAGGGGGTCAGCTGGTCCGTACAGGGTGAGGGACTGCGGCACCTATGCGTTCCGCAGGGACGAGGGAGGGGAGTATTGAAGCAATATCCAGAGGGAAGATCCGACGCCTCATGAGATTAACTCCGGTACCCCTAAGAGGATGTATGAGTTTTGTGTTGCTGCTTACAGAATCATAGCTGTTGCAACACGCTAGAGGTAAGGGAGCGATGAATTTATTGGATGGCAGGCACCAGCAGCATGAACCAGGTGCTCCATCATCAATCAAGCTCAAGATGCACGCACTTCGTTCTGCTCCTGCCCCCCCGCCCCATATATCTAAACCCTGATTTGCCAATTGTCCCAAGATTTTCCATTTTCACAAAATTTTCAGCGTGCCTTCGGCGCGAGGAAGGAGCAAATGTGGCTTGGTGGAAATAAAGTTTAGCTGAACGGGGCGGCACTGAGGAGGTAGCCCTTTACCCCTATACGCACCAATGTCCCAGATGTGTTTTATCGTTTATCTTGCCCCCACATGTGTTTTATCTCAGCTTCTCTACAGATATCTTATCTTAACTTACTCGCCAGATGTGTTGTGTCAGCTTGCCCCTCGCCCGATTCAAAATCATCCCTGGGAGCTTGAGGATGGATTTGGCGTTTTAATTACTAATACGAACGCGGTGAAGCCTATATTTTAACAGGAGCGTCGTAAATATTTGCATCGTAAGGGGTCTTTATGCAGAAAAGAGTTTTACCCAGTAAGTACTATTTATAAAGCTTTTGCGCATTTGTTTCATTTCAATCATAACAATAGCACCCGTCGCTGCTGTGCTTTCCAAATTGGGGGGAAGGGCTGGTATTTTTCGGTTCCCCCTGGTTCAGAACAGGTGCCCCCCGGCTCATACCCTATGGCAAACTTTTGGGCTCCCCCCCCCCGGTTCAGCGCCTCTTGGAAAATTTTTTGTTTCTAATCGGTTTAAAGTACATAAAATTTGATCAAAATTTGTACTAAAATTCCTTCCTGAAGCCAAAAGTTTCCCAAATTTTGTCAAACTTTGGTTCAAAATAGCTTTTTCTCTCCGGCAAAAGCGTTTGACAGTGTTTCTGACAAGTTTTTGACCGTTTTTCCCTTGGCAAAATGCCCCTAGCAAAATCGGTGCCCCCCAGTTCGGAAACAGAGGGTCCCCTGGCAAAATTTTCAGCGAATGGAGAGCCAAGCGCTACTGTGCAAGTTTCAAGTCATGGCGACGTTTGTAACATACATGCCCATACTGGGTGCTGGGATTATCGCCCTGAAGCTCGAGGTCCCTATCTCCACGGGGCTTCGCCGATCCCCCTAGAGGTAACCCGATGACCTAAGGTTCCGCACTCTCCCTCTCCCGCGCGCTGAAGGCGCACGGAAATATTTGGCTGCAATAGACTAAATTTTGGTGAAAATAGGCAAAAATTAGTAGAAAATTTTCAGAAATTAAGAAAAGTTTTGAGTCTCAAAAAATTTCAAAAATTTAACCGCCTACCCCGGAGCACCCGCTATGCTCACCCGGGACACCGGACTTTGAACACGTGTGGTTTGCAATCAGAATAACGAAGAATCAAATTATCACCGCAACTGTGTTTTATCGTATTTACGTGCACCTATTTACGAATCATGTTTATCAGTCCATTTCCCATTTAACAGAATTCACCATACACTGTCGTTACGCACGTTGTCTGCATTACGAATATGTAGTCTGAGAGAATGAATATCAAGTGTTCCGTAAATTGATGTATGTTTAGCGTATCTGTGGAAATTAATAACTAGATAATTTCGCAGCCAATATATGTATGATAATACATTATACATATAATAAAAACCGTATCGAACATGCCTGATATGGTAGTCAGAGATTGCTACAATACAAACATGCATTCATAGTTGTTAGCAGTTGATGGCCAGTAGGCGACAAAAATTTATAGAATTCAATGAAAATCGATGACGTGTTGTTGATTATTCTGGCACTGGTTACACAGTTTATAAACACGTTTGACTTTGGGGTAGTAGTAATCAGTTGAGCCCACAAGAACGACATTATTAATCAAATATAATTGGATTCAGGGTGAGTGAGTGCAACGAGCGAAGTAAAGAATTCTTACTAGCCAGGAGTCTGAAATTTGGCAGTGTCTGTTTGTGGGTTTTTCGTGTGACATGCATAACTCAACTTCTGACAGGCAGATCCGGTCGTGAAAACCTCATTCGAAAGCTTGAAATCTCTATTGTGCCTTTTAGTTACACGCAGAAACCGATTCCAACACCTTCCCCCTCAAAAGGGGGTTCAAAAGGATTCATGTAGGGTCCCACCAAAACACGTTATGGGCCATATCTCGACAACCACCGGTGTAATGAGGCTGCATTTGGGCTCATTTTGTTCAGAAAGTTTAGCTATATAAAGCAAGGCAGATATTGCTCTTGCCGATATCACCTACGCTGCAGACTTGGGTCAAAATGGGTTGTAAATAGTCCTGTGGGACCGTGAAAACACCAAATTGGCCTTATCTCCTCAACCACTTGAGCAATTCGGCTAAGATTGAGCTCATTTTGTTCACATGACAGAGCTATATATAGCGCTATATGTGGTGCTCTACTGTTTGAGTTTTGTGTTGGATCTTCGACTATAACGAAATGTAAGTATTTTCCTAACTTTTATATACACTCAGAATTCACTTTCTTGGCCATAAGTCAAATCCCTAGTCAAGTACCTGAATTGTTTGACTTTATGTTCGTAGTTTGAGTAAATTTAATGAATAAATCATCGTGAATTTTGGGAGGAAAAGTTGGAGTTATCAGGAAACGGGATAATCGGGAATTTTTGGGAAGGAAAAGTACGAAAAATCGGAAATTTTTGGGAAGGAAAAGCCCGGAATTTTCGAGGAACGGGAAAATCGGGGATTTTGGGGAATGAAAGGATTTTGTGAGATGGAAAATCGGGTCCGTCTGCTGCAGAATCGGATTTCCTGATATAACACGAACCTCGGTACTGTGCGCAACAGTGTGCATATGCGCACGCATCTTATTGCGAATGATGCATAACACAACATACTGACAATGCATTCGTCCTACAATTATCAAAAAGACAAAAATACTGTTGAAATTACCGGAACGTAACAATTTAGCAATTTTGTTACATACATGTGCTTATCAGTAACAATGTAGCAAAGTTGTTACATTGAACCCGCTATGCATAACAACTCACGAAGGTTGTTACATACTGTCGAATCTAATGTTTTTATACTCACGTGTGTCTATGCTGACAATGTCGAGTAAGCGTACACATTTCTCTGTGAACGACGCGTATATTCGCTAGACCCTACGTAATCAAATCATTGTATACAGCGTTCAGAAAACCTATATAAAGACCATTCTAGATTCCCTGCATGCAATACATAACAACTGGGTTCACCGACCACAAATAAAACGAAAACCTCTAAAATGGAATGAAATATTCGTGCTGGACTCTAGGTAACTAAACCGCGGGATTCAGCCAACCGAAGAATCTGTAGATACCATTTTGACACCATGTACGCAATAGCTAACAAAATTACTAAAGTGAGACTACATATGGATAATATCGGGATTATTGCCACTGAGGGTCGCACCCATCTCGTGGCGTCGACGATGCCCATTGGGAGGTAGCCTGACTCTCTCCTCAGACTAAGCAACCCATCTCTCCCTCCCGCTGCTTGCGCCGAAGGCGCCTGAAATATTTCGCAAAATTGGGCAATAATCAGGGGTAAATTTGTAAATATTGCGTGGAATAACAAAAATTGAGGGAGAATTGCCAAAAATAGAGGTAATTGACAAAAATCAAGAAAAATTTACAGTCCTAAAAAATTTCGAAAATGCGCAATGCTTTAGCCGAATAAATGAAAGCATGCTACATTTTGTAATCGAGTTCCTCGGCCATAAAACATTTGAAAAGGCATACCATAGTCATGTTGGACTCCCAATAACAAAGCCATCGTATCCAGCATACTATATAAAATGCCCAAAGTTAATCGTTGTAAAGAAAACATCTAATATAATGCCAAAGTTTGAAAAATCCGGCAAAGAGTCGACGAACCATACTCGGGCCCACAGCAGCCTTGCAATTGGCCCCGCACAACGTGTTGTTTGGCAAAGTTATAGATCTCCATGAGCTGGTTCTGCGACGCAAGATATAAATTGTGAAACACTAGTAATGGTATGGCCAGATTTGGCAAAGAACCCTTAAAACCCGGTTTTTGCCATTATGACCCGGAAGATAATAATTAAAACCCGGAAGACATGTTCTCGCTCAACTAAAGGGTACATCGTTATCACCTTTGCTATCGAACAAAAGATTTTATCGAAATCCATCCACACGAATAGTTATGAATGAAAACCACAGACAATACAATTTTCACGATTTCCCCCTACAACCGATAGTAGAAACCCCGCTCGCTCTGATTCAATACTTTTTACCTAACAATACGGTAGTTGATGACATCACAATATAGCTACCAACGGAACACTGCTCTGCATATAGATAATTTCACTTCGTTAGTAACAGCTTTTAGGATTCTTTGCGTTTTCATACTAAAAGGCATTTTATACTCAGAGTCGAAGACATACTGATATGTTTCCATCATGTCTAAAAATATTATGACGATTATTTTTTGCTGTTTGAGACAAATATCAAATGTTTACCTTGACCAATTTAGAGAAATTACGCAGTGCATACGTTACCACCCAATTGTCAAACCGAGGCTGAGCTTGACGTTTGCTTTTCACGACCCACATTTGCGACAGCGTTTCGGCGAACATCGTCAACGATGCCGACAGTTCAATACCTGAGTGTAATAAAGCCCAAAATATTTCCAACAATGTAGATTGTTTCATAAGAAGCAAAAATGATGTAATATAAAGCAATTTCAGCATGATTTTCAACGATTTTCCTATTTTCGAGCGTTCGGGTCAACAGAAACCACATTACAGCCTAACTTAGTAGCATAGAATTCCAAGCTCGGTGCCCATTTCCGAACTTGATATCCGAACAAAAATCGTTATGCACGCTATGTCGGTGTTCAAATTTAATTCTAATTAACACTTAGTGCAATGAATCCATCAGTTGAGACACCCAAACACACCTAATCAAAATGAAAATATATGTTTAAACACAAAGGCCAAGCGAAAGCTAAATGTCCCAAAATAATTGAACAAAGATTCACTAAGTTTCGTTTATCGTTGGCGTTTGTGAATGGCATTTACTGTTTAACTGCAACACAAGTACATTGAGCTCAGTCCGGTTGCAATCTCACGCTTTGATAAAAACACTCTAACTCTGACAACGCTTTGATTAAAAGACCCTTCATAACGGGTAATAAAATAACGTGTTCGACACCATGACGTGGAAACATCGATCGCAAGAGTTTCAATTTTCAGTCAACCGTCACAAAAATATGAAATAGATGTGATTTTCTAACTACTTACTACAATATTGTACAAATTCATAGAAATGAAATTTTAGCATTTGATGCAGAAAAAATCGTGTACGCACTCATCAACACTAAAAACCTTAACACAACGTCAGTCAATTAAGGTCTCTAACCTTTTAACGAGGCCTTCGACAGTGAACTAACAACAAGTTCGGACAACGGCAACGAACAGTCCATATTCTGATAAAGCAAATCGTAGACCCATTTGATTCCACGCCACGATTGCAGCGACTGATAGGGCAATTTCTAAAATCCAAATAATATACGTAATTACACGTTGCCAGAAAAACAGCTATTACACTTAACATAGTGCTAAAATATATAAATGCAAACAGTCTAGAACAAAACGCAAAAATTAATAACAAACGTTATACGTACACATTATAGTATGCTAGGCGTTGCATTTTGTACAATTTCCGCTTTGTTCAAACAGTTAGGGTGTAAAAATAAACACACTCCTTCAAAGCCAGGCAAAACACTTTTAAATACAGACACCAACTTTCGGAAATTTTGAAAAATACTTTCTATCTTAAAAAGTATCTGAAACGGAGCGAGCGAAACAAATGGAGTTTCCACTAGTGATGTGCCGGTACCGGTACCACCGGCACAAAAGGGATAAGATAATATATGTAAATCTTCCTTACTTAACTATATAAATGTACATTGAAGATAATAATATTATATTATATACTAGCAGCTCTATCGAGATTGTAGAGCGTAGTGATGCATAGGTACACCTAGGCCTTTTGCGTGCACATCCAGTCAGCCTTCGATAGCATAAGTCGATATGCTATATATGTGGATATCACACAATACCGCATAAGTTACAATAAAACTAACACTGGCAATAACTTTCCCATGCCCGAAAACCCCCAAGTTAAATTTTTCAGCCCCCAGGACGGCAAATTAAATTTTTAAATTGTGGGCTTGTAACCGGCCACATATTTCTTTAACCTCTGACATAATGTCATCGAGAACTGTGGAAAGCTAAACTGTAGCTAGCATTTCCTGAAATTACTAGGCATTTCCTGAACGACAGTTTCGACGTATATGAATAGACTTTGGCGTGCACTTATTTTCCAGGCAAACAAAGAGGTAAAGATGTTGCACGAAAGGTGACGAAGCTCTTGGAAGAAAACTCTTTGAAAGAAAAACTCGATGTTGCAGCAAGGGAAACGGCTCCAATATGGTTACTAGGTTCACTAAAACTGCGATTCCCAGCGTTCTGTGTTTTTCGCACATTATTTAAAAAGTCGGTTCGCGACGGATTGTACAAAAAGCGGTGAAAAGAACCGCAGTGGCTCACTAATAGAAACGTTGCTGTCATCACCTAAGAATGTGCGGGACACTTTGCACATTCACAAAAAGCCATTGTTTTAAAGAACTCCAGAAAGCCATGCTCCCAGCTAGCGAACATTACGCTCATTTCATCTGAGCCTACCAGATTCCATATTGAGTATTACAAGCTAGAGCGGCTTGTGGAGCAAAGCACCGTGATTCAAGCGGCCTTAGCCATGGGAGTGGTTCTGGAAAACGCATTTGTACTGAGAAACTATCAGTGGCAATTAGCAAAATGTTAGAGCAATGTTAAACAAACTTTTTTTGTCGTCACAAAAAGCTTAGTTCTGCAACTGCGTGAATTTCGCAAATAATTCCTTTTGTTGCAGCACTTAAACGTGGGCATGTGGGCATTGTTACATGAGTCAGATGATAATCTGTCAAGCACTTAGAATACGACTGTGAAAAATGTCGAAATGCACCTTAACGAAAAAACCGACCACCACTGCGATGACTTCGCTTATTGACGACCAAAGGCATTTTGTTTATCCACAGCTCTCTCTGTTAGCGCATAAATATGTGAGCCCGGCGCCATCAAGCGTCCCAAGCGAACGCCTGTTTAGCACAAGTGAGCTGATTTGTTCCGAACGATGGTCTCGCCTGCTGCCATCTCGTCTTGAAATGCTTGTGTAACTCAACAAAAATATCCCCGCACTTGACTGTCAATACTAAGTCTCCAAAACATTCAGCAGCGCATTATGTAGCTAACGCAAAAACTAACTTAATCGTTTTTTGCGTTCCATTTTCTGTATCAAAATTGCAAAGACGTTTTTCATTTATACTTTTCTCATTTATCCGTTTTCGTTTTCCGCCATATGCTTGTTACTACGCTTCTCATTTGTTACAGCGCAGAACACTGAAAATGGGGACGATGATTTTAATATCAAAACATGGTAGCCACTACTGAATTAGATGTTTGTGAACAAAACAACAGACGTGTAATGTTTCATCTTTCAACGGTGTCATGCTATCTCGTGACTCATCATTTATATATGGCCCAATGTGATCTGTAAATTATGCTGCTGCCGGAACTGCCTGTTGCTGCTGCTCTTATCAGTTCAGATGAGAGCGCACTTAACAAAGGACAACAGAACTCAAGAATCGCTGTAGAGGCACCGGTATGTAAGCTTCATCGTTTTGATCTATTCATGATATCTGGATTATATAATTATTACTGCATTACTTATTACTTTTGGATTAATTTGGAGGAATGTGTTGTTCGGTTTAATAAAGATTGACCACAGTCCAGTATAACTCAGAGGCTGTTAGACAATCATAGCAGTGAATTCTAACTATGCAATGTTCGGACGCATCATGATTGTTACAAATTGGTAACGACCCCTGTACCGCGTAGTACTGGCCCTGTACCCGTACAATGGTACCGCAACCGGTAATTGGCATCGACACACCCCTAGTTTCCACTGAGAGGATTTCTAAGAGGGAAAATTTATTGAGAAAATTTCTTTCTGATATCTCGCTGTCATTCATAACTTAACTTCGCATAGATAGTTTCCACTGAGAGGATTTCTAAGAGGGAAAATTGAGAAAATTTCTTTCTGATATCTCGCTGTCATTCATAACTTATCTTCGCATAGATTTCGGTAAATTTTTTATTCGATAGCAAAAGTGACGAGGATGTGCCCTTTAGTTGAACGCGTACAGTTCCTACCCCATCTTCGGGGCCTAAATGGCAAAAACAGGTTTTTAATGGTTCTTTTCCAAATATGGCCATACGGGTACCAGTATTTCGCAGCCCATATCTCGAGACACAGGTTTAGCATCGAAAAATGCAGGCCACCATACATAATCACATCATAGAACTAGCCGCTGTGGGGCCGAATATGCTTAGTCGACCCTTTGCCAGAAACAGTGATTTATTTTTAATTTTTGGTATGTAACTGCATGTTTAGACCTTACAATGAGTCTCCATTATGTTATCAAGTACGCTGGATGCGATGGCTTTGCTATCTAGAGTCTAACTTGACTATATTGTACCTTTTCATAGAGTTTAGAGGGTTTTAAGGTCGATGAACCCGGTTTTCGAAATGTGGTCTATTTTCATTTGCTTGGGGATGTATTGCGTGCAGGGTATCAATAAGGTCTATATACGTATGCCTACATAGGATAGTGGAAGACAAGCCACGATAAAAAGTCAGCTGCTGCCTTGTAGTTCAAGGATATTTGAGCCAAAGGCTAGGGCCATCGCATAGAACAGGTAGTTGGCGCCAGGAAGGGCATCCGAGCCCATCCGAGAAAAACCAAGCTCCAACGTAAATTCCATGACAATAGCATCAAAGCAAACGGCCCTCAGTCCGCCGCAGCTCTCCACTGGGCAGAGGGTGCGAAGAATCACGGGTGGAACCGTCGTTCGGCAGGGAGGCGGCGGTGTGAATACTACTCCCTCCAAACCATATGAAACGTATCGGTTCGCGACTGTCAACGTCGGAATAATGAAAGGTAAAGTAGGAAACAGTGTGAAATGCTTTTCAGAAGAAAAGTTGATGTATGTGCCTTACAAGCGGTGCGTTATAAAGGCGAGGGCACCAGAATGTATGGATGTGGACAGGAAAGACATAAATTCTGGTGGTCCGGAAACAGAAACGGTGACAGCGGTGTTGGATTTGTGGTCAAGGAGTGCCACGTAGAGAAGGTACTAAACATTAAACGAGTGAACGACAGAATCACGCGCCTAAAACTAGTGATCGCTGGTGCCATTTGGAACGTACTGCGTTGTATGCCCCTCAATCTGGACGGTCCGATCAAGAAAAAGCAGACTTCTACGGACGCCTTCAGGACGCCAAGATATCAGACCAACAGAAGAGGAGCTGATAATCAGTGGCGATATGAACGCTCATATTGGTATATCAACGGAAGGCTGGGAACGTGTGAGAGATCCTTATGGCATAGCCACGGCAAACGCCGAAGGGGACCGATTGCTATAATTCTGCATGGCAAACGAACACGAGTGGTAAACGCAGAATTCCAAAAGGATCACGAAAAGCTGGTAACCTACAAACGTGTAGGGGTTTCAACTCAAATCGGCCTCTTCTTGAGGCGGCGATCTGCGAGGCCCGCGCTGGACTGCAAAGTAGTTCTCGGGGAGGCATGTTTGCCCTAGCACAGGCTTCTGCTCATGGACATTATCTTCGAAAAGAAGCAAAAAAGGATGCGACAACAAAAGTGAGCAAGGCGTACAAAGTAGCGAGGCAGATGAGAAGGGACTACCAGGATGTAACTGGGTCTAGGATTATAAAAAACACCGATGGAACCATATTGGTGGACGACGCCAAAGTGGATGAGCGTTGGCGCAAATACTCAGACCATTTATTAAACGTGCAAAGGAAGTTTGAGCTGGACCAAACAGTGCCAACTGAAGAGCCAATAATGGCTTTCCAACACGCAGAAGTCAAACAGGCACTGGCAGCTATGGAAAGAGGGAAAACTAGCGGCCCATCAGGTCTGCCCACGGAGGTCATAGCAGAAGGTGGGGTCAACGCCCTGACAGAGGTCATGAACCACGTGCTGTCTGAAGGAGTACCACGGGAATGGACAAACAGCCACACCATATACCTCTATAAGGGCAAAGGCGATGCATTGGCATGTGATTCATACAAGGGCATCCAGTTGTTGGAACACGGAATGAAGCTATACGAACGTCTGCTCGAAAAGAGACTCCGGGATATCGTCCGTATCAGGGAATGTCAACGCGGATTCATCCCTGGCAGGAGCACAACCGATGCTATATTTCTACTTAGACAGCTGCAGAAAAAAGCAGCGAGGAAAGGAAAACAACTCTGGCATGCCTTTGTGGACTTAGAAAAGGCATTCGATAGTGTCCAGAGGGATGTGGTGGAGTGGGCATTAAGAAGGCAAATGGTGCCCGATAACCTGGTTCGAAAAGTCATGGCACTGTACGAGACCTCTACCTTTCAAGTCAGGACACAAGCTGGAACGTTTGGAGCCTTCGATATCACGGTTGGTGTACACCAGGGCTCAGCACTGAGCCCTTTGGTGTTCGCTGTAGTGCTGGAAGAGGCTTCAGATCCCACGGATTGGGAAGTATTATTCGCTGATGATTTGGTAATAACCGCCAAGTCAAAAGAAGAACTGGTACACCGACTAGGGACTTGGTGTGCCGACCTTGAAGGGAACGGTTTGAAGGTAAATGTTGCCAAGACGAAAGTCATGATGACAAGTAATGACTGCAAGCCTGTAGAGACTGGTAAATATCCATGTGAGTGTTGTGGAAGGGGGTAGGGGTCAACGCAGTGAAATGCGTTTGCTGTTCGAAATGGACACACAAGAAGTGCTCAGGGTTGAGATCACTGCCTCCCCTGGCGAACATTTCACATGTCGAACATGACTCCAATCCGTAAAAAAGACGCATGCTGAACTCCAGATGGGCGACAGTACCTTTGATGTCGTGGACAGGTTCACGTATCTAGGTGACGTTGTGGTCAGTTTTGGGGACACACGAGCGGCACGGCCAGATGGGAAGACTGCAAGACAAACGAGGACGTGACCGGATCCGTTGGAATACCCTTATTGGAAATAGAAATCACGAATCTGGGGCTCAGGTGGTATGGTCACGTGCAACGCAGGGAAAACGAGCTACTGAGGCTGGCAACGAATGTCGAAATCGAAGGAACTATAGCGCGTGGTAGGCCAAGGAAACGATGGGACGGTATAGTGCGTGAGAACATGAAGGCGACTGGACTCCGAAAAGAGGACGCGCTAGATCTGAGAAAATGGAGAGAGATGCTAATGTCATGGTGCAGTCGTAGCCGACGCCAATGCAACGGATTCCAATGAATATAATCCTGATGATGATAATACGTATGTCTGAACGCTGAATACCAGGATTTGGTTATATTGGGTCCTGCTTGTTTATTTCAAGCCTTTTCAGTGGGTTTAGCATCAACGAACCCGATTTCCGGAATATAGTCTGTCTTCTGCAATTGGGTTACTTACTGAGCACAGGTCATCAAGAATATTGTCTATACAGGTTTTCAGGTGTGCTGAATACGATGGTTTGCTTATCTACATAGAATCCAGCACAAACTTGTCAGACGTATTTTGTCTTGTCAGACGTTTTCATTGGGTTTATGCTCAATGAACCCTATTTCTAGAAAATAGCATGTCTTCAGTTAATGGTAAATGACATCAATTCAATTTTGGTAAATGACACCAAAAATAGTTCATATTATAGAAATTTTTCAGTATGCTGAATACAATGATTTGGTTATCTAGAATCTAGTTTGCATATTTCATATCTTTTCAATGGGTTTATGGTCAAAGAATCCGCTTTGCAGTATATAGTATGTCTCAAGTTGTTCGATTGCGTATTGCGTTATATAGTCATCAGGAACGATGTATATAGGTTTCCTGGTAGGTTGAATGCGGTGATTTGGTCATCCAGAGACCAGCACAAATACTTGATGTATTTTTGTCAGTACTTATGTCAGATGTTTTCGACGGTTTTAGTGTCGACGAGGTCTTAGGGTGGATTCAGGATTTAAGATGTTTCAGGGTGGTTATACATCAAGCAAAGCCTGCTCCCGATTACTAAACAAAATGAACCCACGTTCCATACGTTTCACCCTCCCTTGCGAGTGTCATTGATTTATCAATGGGACCCTAGACTTTGTCGAAAACGAATAATTTTATCAATCACTATAATATTTTATCAATACAGATTCAATTTATTGCGCTAGTCATTACTTAGTTCTCTTCCACTTTGTAGTGTTAAGTAGTAGTCATAACTTGGAGACCAATACCAGACCAATTTTTGCGCTATATTAATTCGGGCCAAATTAATTCGCAATAATATAAATAAAATACATGCAGATGACGGATCGAAAATCGAATATAAGTAGCCAAATAAGTCAATGAGTCATCGATGAAAAGAACACAGTATAACTTTAGTCGAAGTTAGCTTAAACGACCACTTTTGATTTCAAAGCAATCGAACGTTAAATTAATCGTAAACCGTCTATTATCGTTTTACAGTATACTGCTACAATTGGACCAAACATCGATCCATTCTTGCCCACATAATGCTGGTAGTAATTATAGCCAGATATAGTATGAAAATAACTACACTGAATCAAAAAGGAAGCGAAAACGTCCCCAAGCAAGTATCTGGCTTCTCCAAACGAAACTTATCGTGAAGCACCCCGATTCAAAAAAAGGGTCGAATCGGGGTGCCACACGACAAGGGCCCCCGGTCCGCGAGTGTTCGGGGAAAAGCCAGGCACGATGGCAAAAATGGCCGATCAGCTATAAATCGAAAGTAACCATAGAATACAATTACAAAAAATATAAAAATCATAGCCTTTTCAAAATTGGGTTTTGTAAATGGCGAGGATGGTGGGAACCCCCGCTCACAGTGGGTGCCATATGGTCGTTCCCCATGCTAAAGTTTTGGACCCTTGGTTCAATGCCACTTGGCAAATTTATGGCAAACCCCGTTGAAGCGGTCATCCCTAGCTGACAAAAACAATAACCAAAATCTTTAATAAAATGTCATTCTCTGAACCTAAAAAATTTCGTAAATTACTTCAACGCTTGTGTAAAATCCTTTTTTACTCTCCATCAAAGACGTTTTGAAAGCGTTTCTGACACAAATTATTAGCTGTTTTAATCTGTTCGTCCGAAAAAAATTTAATTTAAAATTTTTTTGCCTTTTCGCAAATTTTCAGCGAACGGAAAGCCCGGTAAATTAGAATGCAGATGATACGTAGACCCGATAATCAGCTTTGATTATAAATGTAACTTACGTCGGTTATTGTCAGCGACGATAGAGTTCCTAGCATCTCGATTTCCGCCTCGGTGGGCTGTATGCCGGGCAACCTCTCACCGGTTGCTACGTGTGGAATTAGAGATTGGACAAGCGGCAGTGACAAGCAGCTGAGCTCGAACAGCGATTCGAGCATACACTTGAATTCTGCAATTGTTTGTTTAATTGTATTAATTTTTGCGAATAAAATCGTAGTGATATTTTTCCACTTACTACTAAAAATTCCAAATATACACCTAACGGGATAAAATAATTACTAACCATCTACTTTACAATACTGAAGGATGGGGTCCTTCACAGCAGACTTTATATTTACATAGGTAACAGTAAACCAGATATATTCCTGAGTATAATCGTTTTAATACTAGTGAAGCTTGCTTGCGAGCCAGAATTCAAGTGGTGAGAACAATCCCCCGAAGCAGAAGTGTGAAAAATATTTGCCACACAATATTTTTGACACTCACAATGAGCTTGTCGGCCCAGAAAACCCCATATCCGACACTAAAACCAATAATAAACACATATTCAGGTGCTTTTCCCACGACTTCTCACCAAAAATTGCGAAAGCGTCATTTTTTATGCCAAGTATGAACCAGAAGTGTAAAAATATTTGCCCAACAATATTTTTAACACTTGCAATGAGTTTATCTGCCCAGATAACCCCATATAAGACACTAAAACCAACAATAAACACACATTCAGGTACTTTTCCCACGACTTCTCACCAAAAATTGCGAAAAAGTCATTTTTTATGCTAAGTATGAACCAAAAGTGTAAAAAATATTTGCCCAACGATATTTTTAACACTTGCAATGAGTTTATCTGCCCAGAAAACCACATATAAGACACTAAAAGCAACAAAAAACACGCATTTAGGTGCATTTCCCACGCTTTTCATCAAATATGAAATTTGGCGCCAATTATAAGATTATAGACTCCAGATTGGGAAGTAGTTGAAAAACTTGTTATGTATCATTGGAAAGCCCTGGTAAAGCTACATGAAATAGGCCTATTAATTTGCGGATACCTCGTGTACTTATTGAGAAAAGTCGCAAAAACTGGAGGGGGTGCCCGAAAATGGGCCAAAATGACGTCATTTTGCCCAATAACTTTTCTCACGGCAAAACATTCAAAAATCGGGCTCCGTCACTACACGTAAATCGACCATTGCGGTTCGAATGAGTTATTGTGCATCAAAATCCGCCCAACCGTTATCGAGATCCAGGTGCGACACACACAGACAGGACCTCCTCAACCCCCTCCAAACCCAAAATTGAAAATTCTCGTTCCACTCGCTCGCTCATTCCACTCGAATTCAATAAAGCTATTTTCAAAAATATATTCTTCGTTATGTTACCAGCACCCAAAATATTATGGTGAGGGCAAAACGTGAAAAATAAAAAATGAGACGTCTTGCAATATCGAAATTGCAGAACGTAGTGAAGCATAGGTGGTACACCAACGCGTTTTGCGTGCACAACCAATCAGCTATCGATAGCATACGTCGATAAGCTAGATGTGGATATCACACAATACCGCACAAGTTCAAAACTAACACCGGCAAATAACAAATTACTACTAATTATTAATAATAAACGTTGTTTGTACGATTATTACAACGCAGGGTTTTTTTTCAAAATGGACCCTGTGTCTAACTTGGGCCCAGCAATTTCTTTTGGGTCCAGACCTTAAACACTGGGCCCAGACTTACATTTTTGGCTCGATAATTTCATAAATTTTTACACAATAAAGAAACGTAATTACATAGCCAGACAAAATTTACACCACCTCCAACTGCAAAAGATATTTCATGTACGCTTTTGTCAGGTGCAGAGCATCTGTGGTTTGTGCAGTTCCACCAGGGCCATCCATGAAACCAGCAGAAAGCAACTATATACACATGAAAGCACTAATGGCTGAAAGCCTGCACTTTGTAATAGAATTTAATAGGAGACCCTATGTCTCCGAAGCCGAAACTGCCCTGGGTCCAGAAAAAATTTTTGGGTCCACGTAAAAATATTTGGGTCCAGATCCACCTATGAACCCAAAAAAACCTATATTACAAATCATGAAATTAATTTCTAAAAGTAAAATTCAAACATGACTGAACACGAAATAGGTGCGGCCTCCGCGTTCCGGAGTCAGGTCTTACCAGAGCTCTGACCCAAGTTTTCCATGAGTTTCGGAACCCCCCGCGCACGGTGCTAGAAATATTTTCATTCGCTCACATCTATGTTACATAACTAACGTCGTAGACATACTCAAATGTTCCGCCTTCTCACATCCAAGATCTTTCCACAACGCCGATTGCGTTTTAGCAACAATCGATCGAAAACAGTTCGGTACCTTAAATATAATGTTATTGCAAAGTGCAATGCCATGTTAATATTTCGCGGCAGATATAACACGCAACTACAGTTAAACTGTCACCCGGTTCGGGCATATACCAACATATGCTTTCAGGCAAATTTTTGTTTCGATAAAACTGTAAACATGACCCTTTCGGAAATTTTTTTCCAGAAAACTGTAATTATGTTCGCACCGGAAAAATTTTGAAAAACGCCCATAACAACTGTAGAGGGAATGGAACTCGGTGCTTACGTTCCGTTTTGCCATTCCAAATTCAGCTCCCTGAGCCCCTTTAATTTCCCACGATAGAATTATACACGGGCAATATTTCAATGATCACAATACAACCATTTCAATCAAATATAAAAGCGAAGAACCCTGTATTTCTTTTTCCAGCGACCGCAAAGGCGGAAAATTTTGAAACATATAACAAATTTAAGAAAAATTACAACTTGGAGAGCGATTTTTATGTTGTAGGACTCCAAAACTTGCCTTATCTGATGCTTACCACGCACCTACAATTGATTTTATTGTATTCAGCAACCCTAAATACCTGGACGCATTCTAATTACCAACATACATCCATATTGAAAAAGCGGCAAATTTGACTATATTTGGTGGTAAAATTTTCCAAACCTTGCTCTGGCACCAATCCACAGAATTAATTACTTACCCAACATGGGGCGAAAATAATGAAACCATCACGTTTAACGCGATAAATAACCTATAATACTATTGTTCACTTCCAACAAGCAAAAAACTTAGTTTGTAAAATATTTGAAAATTTAACTTTTTGAGGTATTTTTAAACCGTGACTCCCACAGTGTCTCTCAACTATGGGACACTTGCGACCAAGAAAAAAGGGGAGGGAGAACCTGTATATATATATGAATATTAGATAAAAGTCTTTTGCACCGACGAAAATACTGATCATCAAATTTCAGCAGTCACTGCGACACCAGCTATATACTACTTATTAATATATAATTTTTGTTTTCCAGTTAAATGTGGGCCGCACAGTTCATGTCACACAGGCACTTTCCTACGTGACTAAAAATTAGCGAAACTTTTTTAATGGGCTAAAATATGCAAAAGTTTCCTTTTTTGGTAAAAAATACTCAAATTTTTTCCTGTGGGGCGAAACAACGCTAAATTTTACCCTTCAAGACATGAAAAATTATTGCAACCAGTCGTTAAATCAGCATTTGACGTTTTCTGGCAGTTTGCAGTATTTATGGTCACCTTAGTTCAACTGCGTGAAACTTCGCTGAGCTGTGGGAGTCGCTCTAAGTGCTTTCATTCCGAATTGAGGGAACTCCAGGTCACGCCCCAGGTAAATTTGGCAGTTGGTGAAGCCAGGTTGTCAGTAGTATGTACATTTTTCGTTGACCAAAAAACTCATGGTGGAGGTTTGACCTACGAAGGGATCGTTTTTTAAGAAACAGCTCGGCGATAGATGCCGCAGTTGGCCAAACATTATGAACGGAAACGGCTTTTACGTATGCTACTGTGTGGGAAACCCTCGTTTTAAGACACTACCCACGGAATGTCAAATGTCTCAAATCCAACTAAATGTCTCATGAGACAGACAAAAGTTTGAGATAATAAATACACATACATACAGGGTGTCCCAGAAGTAAGTAAATCTGTTGGATTGGAACTGTCATAACTCAGCAACCACATGAGATAATTTTATTTCTTGTGTAACTGATCCATGTTGCACCGTTACGAGATGGACTAATCATGACCATAGCCTAATGGACATAATTAACGAATTTTGGTCACACAGATCCCCAAAGAAAATGACTCTGAGTGGACTTGAACGCAGTGGACGCTGTTTCTCCGCACCAGTACTGGCACGTAAGAGTTTCGTTATCAAAAGAATTATTTGTGCAATTTTAGGTCATGTGTCGACCTGCCCGTACTAAGGATGCATGAGACCCTATTCTCGCCTCACTTATAGTCGTTATGTATCGCAGACCATGAATCGCTATGTATGACACCCTCACTATACACCTATATATATTTACTAGTACCACGGACTAACACCGTCATCGTGTATATGTATCAATATTGTACCATGGTTGCATCATTAGCGTATTATTATTGTTGTTACGTACCGTGCCATGTTATTTGTTGTTGCCATAAAGGCACCTATTCGTATACTTGATTTATACCGTTTGTAGCCCGCGTGAGCATTGGGTATATTGATACTCTTACTGACGCTTAATATCCTAAGCTTACTTATTGCTACGCCTACTGACGCTTAATATCCTAAGCTTACTTATTATTAAATTTTTCAACACAGCGAAGACCGTTTATTTGAGCAAACGTTAAATAATTATAAAAAATATCAATAAAAGGTGGCAGCGCCACTTGCCTGTATAGCAGCAATCTTGAGGCAACTGAGGCCTCAAGGCAACTGCTCAGCTTCTTAAATACCCAAATTTCTGGCAATTTTGCGGAATTAAAAATATAAACAAAAATCTAATTTAGCTCAATTTTTGAAATGATTTGAGTTAGCTCTGAATTCCTAGAACCCACAGCCAAAAATGAATCCAATTTAAAATCCCACTTCACACCCAAAATCCACATGGCAATGTAAATTCACGCATGCACAGGGAACAATAAATGCAACAATAAATTCAAAAATACAGAGCAATGTTGGACAAATTTTAATCAAACCATAAAATCACAGCCCTGTACAGAAAAACCGTGACAAATTAACTGGATTTCGCAATCTCCAGAACCAACTTTTAATTTTATATTGCCATGTGCTATACCCAAAACCACACGTTATACACATGACAATTACATAGACATAAGCACACTTATGCACATTTTACCCATATAATTTTTACAGTAGAAATACACACATTTTACACAACAAATTCACACCAAAAATTCTAATACAAATTATACAAAAGCATACACATCAAAACATTGATTAGCTACTAAAGCTACAGTCATTATAACAAGAATATATATGCTTAAATTCGTTTTCAACATCATCCCAAAAAGTGTTTCGCGGCCGTAAAAATACCGACCCTAGTCCATGGAGGATTTTGACCAAATACCGAACACAAAAATAAGGAAAAGTTGAAAAATACTGAAAAAGTGCATAGGTTCCCCCTAGGGATTCGAACTCGCGATGTTTCGCGTGAGAGTCTAAACTCGTACCGCGAGTAAAGCTCTAACCAATCGACTACCGTAGATGTGAAATCTTTGTAAAATACGATACAGCAGTCTAACAACAAATTTATATGTTTTCTTCATTTGTCAGAGTGTATATTAAACGCATAGCAGAAACATGTGGTTTTCGACTTTTGTCGGCATTGTGAAAGAAATTTATGGTGGACCTAGGTTGAAATCCACTTCCTCCAGTTTCGAATATTGGGGTTTTAGATCCCTTATCGACAACAAGGGAACGGGTACAATTTTTTAAAGACTATTTTAATTATTAGTTGACGTTTTATAAAAATATGTTTTGGTGGGGGGCTATATGTCTTTTTTCTTTTATGATTAGGAACATTAATTTAGGTTAAAACAACGGAATTATACATTTTACGCTCTTACACGTTTCACCATGACCATATTGATTGTTGTATACCTGATGTATACTGTTGTTCCCGTATATAATGGTACTACCATGATTGTATTCATAAATTGCATTCTATTTATACTGTTGTTCCCGTATATAATCGTATTAACATGATCGCGTTGATTCATTTGTACCGATGCTGTTTGCAGTGGCCATAAAGACATATAATAGAGACATGATTTTTATGTTGAACCTAATATATTAGCATTAGCATATCTTAATCAAATTTTTTGGATTAATCATAGAGTATGTACGCAAACTTGTAGGATAAAATTTTTGAAATTTTCCTTGTTCGTGAAAGATTATTCCGTCAAAATCCATAAATGGTGAAAAATGCTCAAAATTGGCCCATACTGCCTAAACTCGCAGACATTCTTAGCAGAAAAGAGATGGTATTGTTAATTTTAGAGTATAAATATTTGTCATATTTCATCCAATATGCCCGTAACGCAAGCAAAAATATTTTTAGTCGCAAAGATTTTAGTTTAAGAAAAAATACAAAAAATATGGCGCACATGGAAAATATTTCTAAGTGGCGATCTTCTTGCCAAAAATGGGCCGAATTTAACCGATTTACCGTATCTCAGTTGAACTTATATATATTCCAAAATGACGACTTTCCGCATCAACAGTTAAGGCTCGTTGAGTAGTACTAATCCAACGCGATCAGACAATTTATTTGACAAATTAGTATAAGATGAAAACAAGCAAGTGAAAAGCGAAATCTAGAAAATAAATTGTGGAGAAACTATCATCAACCTTGTACAACATACTGGATAATAAGAGCCAAAAATCATTTTAAGGCTTGAATAAAGGTACATAAACATATATAGCAACTTCTTGGTAAGGCTTGAAGTCTTCAATCTCCAGATCAGAGAATAACCGTAACCGAAATTTTACCGAACCGTACAGTTAAACCGGATCCGGAACCTGGTCTTCGAAACTTATATATAGTAAAACAGATGAAGGACAAAATGAAGGCACTGTGGATTTAAAATGTATTAAAAATATATTTTACATTAAGCTAAATGTATTGCTATGACATTATTGCCTCAATGGGACTTTGAAGAGGAGAAGAAGCTAAAATATTTATTTATCGATCAAGATGCAGGTTTTTTACTCCCACGGGGAAAATGCCTTCCGCTGTACAGGCTTGCATAAACTACGCCAAACTGAATGTTCTTATAATGCATGGAGAGTGGACTAGGCACTTTTGCTCTGTCTCCAACTGCCTACCTTTACCAGACATACGTTCGCTTAATGTTATTCCGCAAGAAACTTGAAACTATTGGTTTATATGGTTCTAAAAGAAAATAAAAAGGTATGCTATGATTTTCTGGTCGTTCGCCAGATACACTGTGTTAGTTAGCGTTGAGTAACCAGTGCCACTCTATTAGATATTGATTTTCTGATCAGAATGCTATAAATGAGACAAGTGATACTGCTGGCACAGTTTCAATGCATACAGTTCGTTCCCAAAAACGGAGTTTTTGGTTGAAATTTACATCTAAGTGCTTCAACAGTCCATACTCTATTATGTATATCAAGTTCGACCGGTTCAATTCTAACTCTAACATATACCATTTCTGAATGGGTAAATTGCTACAGACATCGACCTAGCTTTGTGTTGTTAACAAACTCCTGCCGGATGAAGATGAAAAATTCTAACTTATATTGTGTCCTACTTAAATTTAACAAGGTAATTTGTTGAGTTGGTCTTTTCTTCTTTTGCGTTCGAACTTGATCATTGTGTATAATATATAACGTATGATTGGACCAAACACGAAGCAAAAAATATAGACAATTTTCGACGAAAATCGTGTCCCAGTTGCGGTTCCGGCAAAGACCAAAAATCATACCGCACCCGGAATTCCGGTTGCTCCCTACTCCAGATATAACACGAACACACACAAAACAGTATACAAATTACATGGCTAAAGCTCTTTAAAGATTGAAGAAACCGTAGACTTGGCAACTTCGTTAAACTTTAGTTTATATTCGGTCTCGTAAATAATGCAGTATTCACAGATATATGTGAGCATGCACTGCGCACTGTAACGTTATTCGTTATTTGCAACACATCAACGTGTCTTCCTATAAAATGTGAGCTATTCTCACTGTCTACCGCGTTTGACAGTATCCACATAACTTTTGAATAATAATGGTTCGTACCGCGAATGACAACTACTGTATTTATTCCTAAAAATTTTGTAGTTCATTGTAGTTAAATGTTCAAATCAATGCTACAGTTATCGCATCAGCTTTGTAACAGCGATGACAGTGTTATTATTCATACATGTGTAAAAGTCACTTTATAATGATTATTGCGACAATAATGTTAAACTGTACGATGACTACATTGCATACATTTAATATGATTGCTATAACAATATAGAGCAAAATTGTTTAGCGCGAGTAGGGAGCGAGTCTCGAGCGAACTGCATTTTTATTTCTGGCGAGTATGCAGTGACAAAATGAATAACAGCGATATTGTAGTTCTCGATGACAGCATACAGTCGCGGACAAAACCAAGTGCAATCGAAAACGATCCAAGTCACAATCAATCGAAATTTCGTTTAAGCGCAATCGATCGAAATTTCGTTTAATCGAAAATAATCGAAATTTTATAATTTGAAAATTAATCTAACTGCGCCAACATCGAAAACGATCGAAATTTCGCTTGATTGAAATTTCGATAGATTTCGATCGATTGTTTTACCCTTAATACTGTCCGTGACCGTACTTCTTATTTGTATCCATTTTTCAACCTGATGCATTTGGAAAGACATAATATTTTGAAATATCCGAATGAAAAGTATGAAAACGTCTCCAATTCGTGTAGTTGGTTTCCTGAAAACTTGGGCAGGAAATCATTGGAGCAGCTCAAACGTCAAGAAGCTAGCTTGACAATTAGATTTCACTAGGCGACGAATAAAAAATTAGCAATGTGATGAGTTAAGAGTGGCAAAAGTATTTTTTGATGCATTCAATGCTCAACAAATGCCGAACCAAAATCATACGAACAGCATGCATTTCTGAAAAATGGTATCTAATAAATTTTTCAATCTACTAGCCAACCTAGGGAGCAAAACGAAATATTAATGCAGTAGCAAACTCACAAAGGTTATCCAGTGTTCTACCGCATGTGATATAAATATGTAGAATGTTAATCTGGTCAAACAATAATTCCTATAAGATCTCGAAACGTGGGATTAGTTGCTGAAACGCAAGCAGAAAAAACCATTGGGTGCATACATTACAGCAAGACATTGTAAACGTTGACAATTTGAAATATATGATGTAAATTTAGACTCCATAAAATTCAGATTGCATGATTAAGCTAACGATATTTTACAATAAATTGCATACCGGGAAATATTCGCTACTTGGTATTGGGAATATCTTACTAAAAACGACAAACTTTAGATCTATTGGCTATATTCCCACATTATAACTTCCCCAATGTATAACGACGATAAGCGAAAATCATATTTAAATCTACTGAATGTGTTAAAAAGGCGGTTCTACTTACTCAACCGTGTCAGCGGGACATTTAAGAAAGTTTTTTTATACATAAACATGTTGTGTATTATGAAGCATCATTCCTAAATATCGAATTATTTACATCTGATTGTTGAAATGCCTCAAAAATTTAGCTAAATGCTATGGTGGATCATAAATATTGTTAAATTTACCACCACACAGTGCGGACATATATACCTCGTAAACCGGTTGTTCTTTGTATAGTTTGCGAAATGTATGACGAAAATAGAACTTGAACGTCCACGCATTACAAAAAGGGTTGACAACCGGCGCCAGACACCATTCTTCACAGTTGTCTAAAAATGGAAAACAAAAAACAAATAACATTTTTAATCGAATAATTAAGCAACATATAAACAACATAACAATATAGCAGCTGAATGCGAACCTAAAAACAAAATTTATCAAAAAACTTATAAATATAAAAAAGACCAAATTACAGTTGTGATGTAGCAAAAATAATAAAAATATAGAACATAGGCTGGAAATGCTATTTTTAGAAACTCGACAATAAATTATTTACCATAAAAAGCAGCTGTCAGTGAGGGAAATTGTATACCATTTCGTACAAACAGTACCAGGCAAGTGGCCATTTTACTGGACGGTTTATACTTGGTATAGCAACCTTCGAGTAAACTGGCAACAATCACCATGTATGCGAAGGAACCGTGTCAGGCCAATAATAGCCTTAGCTGCGAAAAATAAGTTGCAGAAATTCCAGAATTTTTGTTACAATTCCAGAATATTTGCGAACCCGCAAGGCTTGCAGATAATGTTGGATTTAAACCGTAAATAATGGCATCATGGACACAGCAGATATGGGATTGTGATTCGGCTTTAAACTCATATATTTGAATAGATAACGATGCCTATATTTGAATAGATAACGACCAGCTGAGAACACATGAGGAAAGATCATCATTTATAATACACCGTCCAGCATTTAAAAACACAGTGTTCGGAATTCGACATTGCGGTTCGCGATATAGAATTAGTCACTCTATCGAGATTGCAGAACGTAGTGAAGTATAGGTACATTTACGCCTTTTGCGTGCACAGCCAATCAGCTCTCGATAACATACGTCGATATGCTATATGTGGATATAACACAATACCGCACAAGATAGAATAAAACAAACACCGGCAACAAGTTTCTCATGCCCCAAACTCCGAAGGTAGCTATCAGCCTCCCAGGACGTAGCAGTACAATTAGGAATTTTGGGTGGATGAATCATGACGGCGCCATACCCTGTACCCATAGAACCATGGGTCGCAGACCAAAATCAACACCAGTAATGAGTTTACCATGCCCAAAAACCAGCAAGTAAAACTTTTCAGTTGCCCAGGACGTCGGAACAAATTTTAAAATTTTGGGTCGAAGAACCACGGAGGTGCCATACCTCAAATCCCACGAACCGGAGCCTTAATCGAAAAATAGAAAGAGGTATCGGCATGTATCATTTTACAATGAAATAAAACCAAGCAAAAAAATCGAAAGTTAAGGTAATAATAAACTTGCTTCCGTAAGGTACTAAAATGAGGTAAAAATACCTTTATTTTGCTCTCTGACACTGAACTTTGGGGGCGGCATACCTCCGTACCCATAAAACCATGAGTCACAGAGCAAAACCAAAATCGGCAATGAGTTTCCCATGCCCAAAACATCAGAACAAATTTTCAACTTTTCGGTCGAGGAACCATTGGGACGCCATACACCAGTACATAAAACCCCATAAATCCAGAAGCGGAGCCTTAATCGAAAAACAAAAGAGGCCGCGGCATTTGTCATTTTACTATGAAATAAAATCAACCAGAGAAAAATTCGAAAGTTAAAATGAAAATAACCTTGCTTCGGTGAAGGGTACCAAAATGGTATAAAATGGTGCAAAAAATACACATTTTTACCCCTGACCCCGAAACCAGACCCCAAATCAAAAAAATCCGAGGCGATGTACACGATAAATCGACTATGCCGATTCGAATGAGCTCAAGATCATGAAAATCGGTTAAGTCTTTCCCGCGTTATGGACGATCAAACACACACAAACGGAATTTAAAAGATTTCACCCCTGCAACACACAATCTCCACTACGTTCTATTTTTGAATCCCCAAAATCAGTTCCATATACCAAGTGGGAATATGGCAGATCGAAAGATACGGCGGTATATCCTCAGGCGATAGATCCCGCAGAAAATAAAGCCAGCGCATATAATCAACATAAGTCCCCCGGAAAATCAGTGACATTGTTTTAGGAGTAAACTTCGTACCATTTCTCAGAAGATGCCTCAACACTTACAATTATATGTCAATTACATACACATTTGACAGCGTGCGTCAAAATTATAATGAAATTTGAACATATATTAATCTCTTTGGAGGCGCGGTAGTCGACATTAGGTGCGTATAAACTCCCGAATGTTCTTTTGTGAAGTCAGTTCACAATCTGAAAACCGATGTTCGAGCACAAATTACGAATTTACATAGCGTAGGCGCACAATTTTACAACATGGCGACACATAAGCGCTGTTCCCGATCACTAATTTTACAATTTGCAACGCAATTAATTTGCCACGAACACGGGAAGTCATTATTCCTATCGCGTTTTATCGCACACTTTAATACAGTCACAGACAGCGAACACGGTTGTGCCATTCAGCATATTATTTGATGAACGCGACTAACCGTGCAAATATGAATAATGTAAGTGTTCGCAAATTGTGTTCGTCCGTACACCAAGGAGCCAACTATCGCGTTCGCTAAAATGTGAATACACCTGGCAGAATTCTAGAAGTGAAATTCAACACGAAATGTTGACAAAAACAGAAGCATGATGTACACATAATAAACGCGCCCAAACCATTGGATGGAATCGCAAAAAAACTAAAAATGAAACACTAAACAGCCGACTATAATCAAAGAACACCACCGATATAATCATCTCACGAATGTCGCCACTAAATTAACTGCACAACCTTATATTCGAGAATAAGTATATTATTATTACACAAACTTACTAAAACAAACTGCTGGAAATCTCAATCGACTAACCTGTCAACTTGGCTCTTTTCCGCTCCAACCGGTTAGCAAAATCGGGCATTAGCTCAATAATTTTCGTTTGAATCGCATGTGCTCGTGAGGCGTTTGCTTCTAAACGTTCACGGTCGCCCATATATGAGTAGATGCTAATCATCAAACGAAGCAACGTAGGATATGCCGTTATTTTGGCCATCGGATCACTGGAGTCCAACTGTGTCTCGCTCCATGTGATCGATAGGCTTCCTGTTTTTGACGAAAAAAGAAATGTATTGCCAAACGTATGTATACCACAAGACCAGATTGTTGAATCGTACCAATAAAACTATGGAACTGTTTTCTTTTGTGTTTGCAAGGGGACAATTCCGACTTCTTCATGTTTTCCAGTCGAGCCGATCGGTTTAGTGATACGTTTCCGGTGAGTGTTTTTGGTGTCTACAGGTTTTTCGGTAGTCCTTCATTTTTATATTTTTGGCATCTTTGCAGGTGTGCGTGTATACACCATTTGAATATTTTGTGATTTTGGTTTTTATTTCCCTAAAAACTGCGTTATCGAAACAGGGCTGTCAGCATGACTATTAGTTAGATCTTTTCACGCCAGAGATTTAAAAAATTTGGTGATATGGAAAAGCGGTTAGTTCCGTAGCACTGCCATAAAATTGTGTTAAAAATCTTTGTTTTACAGATGAAATACAAAGAATAGGGATTTGGATGTTACTTGCAAAAACATTTTACATTTCAGGGCATAACTCAATAACGCGGTGAGATATCAAAATCAAAAAGGTCTCCCGCATTTCTTTTGCATATGCTTTGGTCATTATTATGACGTAATCTGATAGCCCTATTTATAAAATTGGTGCAGTAGTACCGTTATACGAGATGTACACACAGTGTTTTTGACCTGAAATCAGATTTTTGCCCGGTTTGAGACGATAACTCGCTTTTGGGGTCAGTCAAACTTCAAAAAATCCAAATGTCAAGTGTAGAAACTTTACTTAGTCGATATTTTTAGCCTAAATTCAAATGCTTAACTTAAAATTCGCACAGGAAAAGCAATTTAAAGGGTCATTTTTTGATCCAATCGTGTCCTATAACCCCAAACTTTGATCTTAGCTCATGTTTGAATTCCTTAAATTAATTTTGGCTGCGCAGGTTGGTGTTTGGGCGACAGGTACTAGGTCAGAGAAGGTGAGGTATATTTTTAGAGAGCTTAATATTATGATTTCCTGTCCTAGACCCCAAAAATACTGTATTTACTTGCTAAAATGGCCAAATTTCGCTATCAGCTTCTGTTCGAAGTCCTTAAATTAATTTTGACTGGGCAAATTGGTGTTTGGGTGACAGATACTAGGTCGGGGATGCTCAATTTTTTTGACAGCCTAACTATGATTTTGGTTCTTCTAGTCCCCAAAATATCCTAATTTACCCCCAAAAATGACCAATTTCGCTGTAAGCTCCTGTTTGAAGCATTTTAACTAATTTTGACTGGGCAAATTGATGTTTGGGTGACAGATACTAATTCGGCGAAGGTCAAGTTTATTTTTCGGGCAACCTATGAGTTTGGATGTTTTAGTCCCCAAAATACCCTAATTTACCGCCAAAATGGTCAAATTCCGCTATAAGCTCGAAAATGTTTATTCTACGCTCCATGCGTTGTAAGCACATTCAATTTGACGCAGTATACACAAGAGGGTATAGTGGAAGACATTTTTTGCTCTGGATGTCCAAAAACCGACATATTGATGATAAATAAAGATTATTAGCTTCCTCAGTCTCTTTAAAGTTTCAGAAAGGCAATAATGCCATCACAATGCATTAAGTTTAATGTAAAAGTTATTTTCAATACATTTTAAATGCATTATACCTTCATTTCTTGCTTCATCTGTTTTACTATATATAACTTTCGAAGACCAGGTTCCGGATCCGGTTTAACTGGACGGTACCGGTTCGGGTAAATTTCGGTTACGGTTATTCTCTGGTACACATGTATTTCAACTAAATATTTAATCAATTTGTAACAAGTATCATGTTTTAGACAATTGGTGTCAAATCTACCATACAAAAAGCATATAATGACAAAACACCATATCTAATTAGCATGAACGAAACTTTTTTCAGGTTTAACATATTCATGATCAGCGACATCAAAAGTGCAAAAAAATCAGCAATTTTAGGGCGGTTTTAAAATGATCAGAGGCACAGAAAATCCCATTGTACATTTTTTCATTTCTAAGCGCTTTGACAATTATCAAAAAATTTAGCCAATTAATAATTTGCTAATAATTAAGTCACTGACTAGTAATGTAACAAATTACAAAAAGAAAGTGGAGCAAAAGGGGTGGCTTTAAAATTTGCATAAAATTAACTAATTAATTAATTAGCATAAACGGCCAAATCTTAGAGCTTCAGAAATGTCATATTCGTCATCAGCGACATCGAAAATCCCGTGTGCACTTTTTTTGTTTCTGAGCACTTTGAAAATTTGCAAAAAATCAAACTAATTAATAATTAGTAATTATCTAACTAATTATTAGAGTTGCAACTTTTCTAACATTCTGTTCCCGTATGGATAGATTTAACAAATAACCCTCAGAAACCTGTTTTTTGCCATTTTGACCCGAAAGACAGGGTTTAAGTTGTTTGCGTTTAGCAAAAGGGCACATAAGGGTCATTTCACGAAACCATGTACTTTTGAGACACCATTTTTTGAAGCCAAAATGAAACGTTTTCGTAAGTACAGTGTCTAGACACCTTTCGACATAAAATACCCTGAATTTTTCGAATATCGATGTCTCTACGCAAAACGAGCTACCTGAAAACTGCTACAGGGCTTGCAAAGGGTACCCCTGGGGGAAATTTTAATCCGAAATAAGTCATTATTCTGTAGGGTAACGCAGTGACATGTGAACCATGGTCTGTTTGTATGCAAGTCGGACCAAAAAGGTCACGGTCAAGCCATTTGGAGGACTTGCGACATAAAATTGGTGCAGCTAGGGCTTTTTTATGGTTAAAAATCGACCAATTTAGAACAACCCTGTCGCAGAAGCGTTCCTAGCGCAACGGAGACAACACCGACTGATACCATTTTATGCTCACAAACCAACCATGAGTGGGAGATATCCGACAAAAAATTTCAGGCAGATCCTTAGGCCTTATAAAATTAAAAATTGGCACCCCGTTGGTTTAGTCGGGGAGGGGCTACATATGAGGTCGGGGGGGGGGCTACACTTAAGGTCGGGGGGGGGCTACACCTTCTTACAACATACATTGCGTGAAATTTTAACTACTTCTAGAGATTATAGCTTTATTTAACACGCTGCTGCTGTAAAACAAACACTATAGATCCATGATTAGCTTACACTTAGGTGATGATACCTAGGACAATGCGAAGAATAGATGTGACGGCAGGCAGAAGGGTTCACTAGCTACCAAGTTAACAGCACGGCCCCATATCGTGGTGCAATAATGATGAACTTATATACTAATATGGTTATTGCGACCTTCGGTTTTTTTATTATGCATGCGGTCGGGGAGGGGCTACACGTCAGATGGGGGGTATATTTTCATTAAAAATTTTTAATACATGGGTAGATTCTAGTGAGGCGGTACTATGTTTCTATCCGGCGTGTTGTAAGACTGTATGCTAAATTTGGCTTTTGTAAATTTAATTTTGGTCGGGGGCTACATTTTGCATACCACATTTTTGGCACTTTATGACCTTCGACCTGATAACCAAACAACACATGGACAGACGCTGATATTCTTTTTTTTCAATAACACCTGTACTGATTACGATTACCGTTATATAGCATTTTTGGCGCTAGCGCACTTTGACGTTATTTACCAGCGTATGCAAGCTGTCAGATTTGGCCTTGGTCGGGTGGGCTACATGTCAGGAAAAAAATTTTCGGAAACTTGACTTCAGCTCAGAGTCAATGCTTACTCCCATGTTTTTGCAGAAAAATTAGCAAATACCAAAGGATCACATTGAAATGACAAACACATATATGTATCACGTGCTAGCGATACGGCGAACGTTTATAGTGGGACATGTATTTTTGGCTTCATTTGGCCAACCCGGTTTGGAGGCCTCTGGCTCCTGCTATGTTAGGGGTACAGAGGTGCATCATATCTCATTATGACCGTCGGACATGTTATTACCACATTTCACAGCGACATTAAATTTCCTTCCAAAAGACTAGTGGTATGAGCCAACAATTGCTGATGTATCCCCCCCCCCGACTAAAATGACATGGTTTCGTCAAATGACCCATAATCATCACTTCTGCTATCGAACAAGAAAAATTGTCGAAATCCGTCCATCTGAAAATGAGTTATGCATGACAGTGACTGACAAAAAATTTTTTTACGATTTTCCCCCTAGCGCCGTCAGTGGAAACCCCCCACGTTTCGCCTGCTCCGTTTTAATTATGTTCAGAAAAGTAATACTTTGAAATAAATTATAAACAATTAGTTTAGGTCGTGATCGTTTAATTAAATATACGAATTCCGCTCGCCAGCTTGTTTCAACTAGAAGATGCATCGAACCGTGTGGAGCTTGACTTTTAGCTGAGTTAAGGAGTAAAATACTGCAAAGTTTTGTCTGGTAAATCTTGAAGACTAGGTACATTAGAATACGATAGTTTTGAAAACTTTACGTTTGCATGAATACGATAGTTTTAAAAACTTTACGTTTGCATGCTTTTTAAACCAAAAACTTCATAAACAATGTGTATTTCACGCAGCATGGCTAGATGTTAATTAGTATCCCATATAAAACATATTTAAATTGAAATGTTTCCAGTGTGCCTCAACGATTGTAGGCCAGCAAAAATCGTAAGGACTTATTGCCACTGATTCAGTTATCGAATGTTAAATACAATAATCTCGTAGGCTAACACTTGCAAAACCTACTTTTATCCTTCATAACCTCGGCAAGGATATCTACTCCAACGAGACACATCCCTGTATCAGTCGTAGTGTTGTAGCTCAAAAGACATGGCTGTACGCAGGCGAGAAGAATTTCTTTGGCTTTTATGACATCGTTCTAAAATTAAAGTATATAAAATCAAGGTAAGATTACATCATGATGACAATGACGAAACAAAAATAATACTGCTTTAATATGCACATGAGCAGCGCGTGGTAATTAAGCTCATTACAGATCTCAACACTTAATTCCAGTGTTTTCAACGAAATATTATTCCATTAATCTTTCGGGAATGTTAAGTTCCCCGCGGTTTTGCAGATTCATTTCCCAATTTCATTGATGAAATCATTTTCTCAGATAAATTGGCCAAAATTCCATGATAAACTCATTTTCCACTTATATTGTCTCCCTTAATTAATTAATTGAAAGAAATAGGCGATTTCTTTTCATGTACACCTCGTGGTTCCCTTTATTTGTCAGTGGATGGTGCATTTACTTTAGTAGACGCTATCCAAAACGATGTGTGGAAACAAAGAAATTTGTTGAACCAGTGCTGTGGCAAAGACCATCAGACGTGGATCGGAACAAGTTCATAATATCCTTAACAGGCAAACCTTTGAGTTAAGATGGCTCGTGGGGCGGTATGAGGTGGATGACGAGAGAGAATTTTTGCGGGTACCCGCGGGCTCAAGAATTTTGCACGCCGTCAACTCTGGGGGTAGCTCCTACGCCCATCGAGATATATCACAACGGCCGAGATGCTCAGTTATCATAAAAATAAATAATTTGGATCAAAGACTTTTATATTTGCGAAAAGCCAAACTGAACGCAAACGCAAGGCAACTTGCATCGAAGTACATGTTTTGAGTTGCCAAACACTGCAAAATACGGCTAAATCTTTGCAAAAAATCCAATGTAACCAATAGTGAAACTATCATTAAATCCATTTAGATATTTTAAACTTAAACAAATAGTTAACAGCTAAACTCTAGAGAGTTCTAGAAAAAAGTCAACTGAATTAGCAAGGCGGAATACATGCATTAAAAATTGTAATAATCAATCTCAGCTTTGGTAAGGACAAAGCCTAATACATAACTATCTGAGATACAAACTGCAGAAAATCTCTTTTGGTAGGGGCTCAGCATCGCTTATCACTCTATGCCGTGACTTCGTAAGGTGACACACCCATGTCACACATGTTCCTGTAAAGGGCCATGAAAAATGTAATCTCCCGTCCAGTAATATGGCACGAAGTACTTTTGCAATTTTGATAGAAATACCACGCGGAAAATTAGCAAATCCTGACATTCCCATGTAAAAAAATTCTCAATGTGGACAGCAAATTCATCCATGTTTAGTGGCAATTCTGGTAAATTTCCGGTTTTTCCGGCTGAAATGGTATTCCAGGTTTCTCCCGGTTGAAAAGCTATTCCGGGTTAAAATGTCATCCCCGGTTTTTCCCGGTCGTAGACATCCTATCACCGCAACAGGTAGTCGTCTATAAATTGTTTAACACTAATTGCTGCGCAGGACTCTCATATACGCTGTACTCTGTACATAACAGACATGGTTTTGTAACACAAACACAGTAGAAACTAAAGTGATAGTAATCTAAACCCTGCGACGACAACTGTTCTATGTTCGTAATAAGAAGACAACCAGTAGTGTTGGTAGAACGATGCTGAGTTTCGAAATCTGATTCACATACCTGGACATCAATGCGTGTTTCATCATACACCCTTTCATAGGTAAGCACTTTCAAACAGATTTAATTTGCGTACAACGACTTCAAACGATGACAAAACAACTTCCAAGATACAGACAATGGCCACCATGTCAATTGAACATTTACATTTTCCTCGGACTGTAGTATCTTGCTAAGACGTTATATAAAAGACACAACTTTAATCCGACTATAATAGCGGTATACCATGCAGATATTAAACGTTTTCCAACACTGTTTCTATAATGGATTCAAACTATTATTATATATATTGGCTACATTGAAAGAGCGGCCTTGTCACTGGGTCAATAACATGACCACGTCACAATATGATGACCAGCTTCGATCTGTGATTCGTATTAAATAAAAATATTGCGCTAATTTTGTTCGCACAAAAGTTGTTGTTTTTGTACCATCTTTACTGCAACATGAAAATATGAATGTCAAGAGGTTACTGGAATGCAATGTTAAAGCAAAATGTTGTCTTAAAACCAACCAAAACACCGCATGGAGCAACATCAGAACGGAAACGTCATGTATAAAAAAGTCGAAAGATCATTGACATAATTTTGGATACTCGTGGCGACACTCGAGAAGATTTGGAAATTTATTCCGAAGACGCCGCAATACAACAGTTTAACTGAATCCTGAGACAAACATGTTATTCCCGATGCAAAATTTTCTCCGGTTTTATCAGTAATTTACAATATGTTTCCATATTATTCAAGATTGCCAGTTAAAAGCAAGCACTTTAAAATATTACACTGCGGTACCACAACGCAGAGAGCAGATAGATGGAGCCACTGAAACAAAATATATAATTCCATATCTTCATGACAAGTATAGTACGATAAAAATTACTAATAAATTTAGAGATGGTCCAATAGTTCAAAAGATGCAGTGAACTGTAAAATATTCCTTAGATAATTAAGCAGCTAAAACACATCGGTGTATCCATAGAGAATAAAACAACTTACCTCAACTAGTTTTGATACAAATTTTGAATAAGTATCACGAAGCTTATCGTTGTACACTTGGTCGAGCAATTTTCTTAAACCCACCGAAAGTAAGGTCGTACTGTCGATAACACAGTGACAAACTGGCTTAAGCGTGATAAAGACCTGGAAAGAGTAACGTTACATAATGCCTAATAAAAAACTTAATGAAATATTAACAATCAATGTTAACAACGATCAAATGCGTATAAATGAATCAACTTGTAACCGGAGATGTTGACATACGACCGCATCTTCTGAGCTCTGCAAAATGGAGATGTGTGATAAGAGCTGTAGGTATTTTAGGTTCGTCAAGGGCCGTGCCACTGGTAATATTTTGGATTCCCTTAGGCAGTTTTACACCACTACACCCGGAAAAACACACCAACCTATTAAAACTCAATTGCAAGTTTATTAAATTGATAATATATTATGTAAAAAGTTTATACGCATCGGCAGCGTTTCAGAGACTATTTATTTAGAGTTTAGCTATTAAACAAAAAGATGTTGATTTTATATAATTTTTAGATTCAGAAACCACGCGGGATTAGTCCGGGTGCCTTAAATTCGGGCTTCCGGGTTCCGAACCAGGGACCCGCTACCAGCTTAACCCCCTGGAAAAAATTTTCTGTAAATATAGAAAGGCCGGATAGAACCTTAATTTTATATTAATCACAGCTGATCAGACAGGTCTACAACAAAATTTGAGTTGAAAAAGTATATCCTTTAATAAGTACATTTGCAGTCAAACTTCAAAGTTGATATTTTCTGTTATGTCTGTCGCTATGTGTGTCTTAGGTGGTAACTAGCTCCAAGGCCCATTGGAATTGAGTTTATTGGCGGTTCCTGCACGGAGCTATAAGGGTTGGGGACTCCCATGTGTCCCTCAGGGGCCAGAAGATGTAAAAAATTAAGTTGTTCTTATATAGGGTAATTTGACCCGTTGACTCCGTCAGTTGGCGAGGTTAATTTCTCTTTTCACGGTTCGGTGATGTGTTATGGAAGTTAAGGACACCCTCAGGGGCACTCCCATATGTTACTAGAAGAGCCCAGAAGAACAGAAATATTGTTGCTTTTATAGCACGGTAACATAGCTCGTTAAGTCG